>BSBK01005489.1:5000-167500 GCA_027943335.1 Chamaecyparis obtusa
TCTCCTCGATTCAGAAAAGGAAACTTTGAGTTAATTGAAAATAAAAAAGTGGAATAAAATAGTTAACAACTTTTCACAGACAAAACAGGCAACTGATTGCCTCTCTGCAAGAAACTTTCTATTCTGAACTGAACTCTCATTCAATCTTCACCGTTCATCTAATTCAATCTCAACCGTCGATTGAACCCAAGATTCTATAAAAGAACCCTCATTCCTCATTCAAAGGATCCCAATTTTCAAGCAACAAAGTGTTGTCGCATTTTCACCAGAACTCATTTTGCATTCAAAGCTTTCATTCTTAGTTTAATATCCATCTTAGATTAATATGTCATGTTAGATTAAATATGCACTTCATTTCTTAATAATAGTTTGCTCTCATTGCTATTAGATCAATACTCATGTTTCATTTCTAGATTAATCTTACATTCTCATTCTAGAATAATCTACATTGTGCTTTCAGTTAAATCCTCTATTCTAGTGTTAGTCTATGGTTGCAGGACTTGATTCTGAGAGCACTTACAAACCCTACCTGGATAGGAGGCAATAGGTCAAATCATCCAGAAGGGCGAGATGAATAATCTCATATTCATTCTTGTCTGTAGCTGGTGAATAATGACTATGTTGAAGTGTGAGGCTGGATTAGAGGCCCATATTTAGCTTACACATTTCTGGTGCCCACCGTGGGGTAGAAAATCAATTTTTGGCCTCATCATATTTCATCATATTTTAAAGTTTCTGTCAAAATTTTGCATTATGTCTATACGTTCGTACACCTTTGTACAAATTCTCACGTGAAGATTCTCACTGTATCACACAAAGTTGTGCTGGTCTTAGTACTTCCTCACGTGAAAAAGGTATTTTCTCGCATGGGACTGTGCACAATCTCGCGTGAAATTTTGTATCCAGAGACTTAAAATTTGTAGATTTGTACTTTCAGTTTGTTATTTCTTGACAATTTTTGTTTTCTATGGATTTTCCCTAATTCTGCTTTTTTGGAGATAGCATAATACTAGATTGCAGAGCTTTGGACTTGAGGTGATTTTCTATAATCTCTATAACACTCTGATTTTGGACATTAAAATGAATCTCTCACATGTATGGCTTGAGTGTTTCCTGCCTTGATAAATCACACGTTCATTTTGGGCTCTAAAAAGAATCTAGATTTACTTTTTGCATATCTGTTTCACATAGTAAATAGGCCCTATGAACACTATTTGTGGTGTTCTTGAGAGAGTGGGCTTTATTCGCTTGTTTTTCATGTGAAGCTCTTCTCGAAGATAGATCCCCTTGTAGGTAGGGAAGGAGTTGTTGTCATCTCACAGTCTTACTTGGTTTAGTCTTCAACTTTAATGGTACATTCTCTCTTGGACCCACTTAGAGAGATCGGTAGAAATTGTTGTTGACATATGAACCTTGGTGAGGTGGTTTCAATTTTAGTGTGTCAAAGAATTTGTTTATTGTTGTTGGGTGAGGTGACGAGGCTAGAGGATTATGCTTTGTTCCCTTTTTGGGCAACATCAGAAACTCAGATCCTTGGATCTGAACTAAGTCCCCATGTGGTCCTTTTTGTGAGTCTCCTTATTAGAGAGGGTTAACCATAGTAGACATTCTCTTTATTGGGTCAACCACGTAGATGAAACCTCAAGCGGTAATAGCCATTTTCACCATGGTAGCAACAGCCGCTATATAAATGTTCATGTGGAAGAAATCTTCACATGTGTAGTTTCTTGTTGGGATGTCAGATCTCCTCAGCATCTCCAATTGATTAAATTCTCAAAATGTGTCAAAACCCCGGTGTGCCTAGATTGGAGCTCGCCCTCTTGAGATTGCAAAAGTTGCAAAGTTGAACATTACTACGAACCATAGTGCAACCAACTTTTTATTTTCCAGAACTATGTGCATGATTACAAAAAATTTTGAGAACATACTCAAGTAGCACTCTTAGGGAATAGAATACTATGTCACATATTCTTGTTCATGCGTGAGGTTTCTTTGTCCCTTGCTCATTGTTTGAAAACATTGTTTTCTTGAAACCCCTGATTGTTGTCGTATGTGCCTGATCATGATAGAATTCTATTAATGCATGTAGTTGGTCACTTAGAAACAAACATAAGTTGAGTTTTCTAATTTGAACTATTTGAAAATTGAATATTTTGTTAGAGAACAACTAGCACTATGTCTCAAAATTTGTTCCTGTCTTGAAAATTATGCCAAACTATCAAATTTTGTTCTTTTTCCACATGAGATTTTAGCTTTCTATGCACTTTCTCATGCAAGAAAGCATATCTTCATGTGTAGTCTAGCATTTCCTCGCACAAGACTGCACTTCCTCACACAAGACTATTCCCAAATTTTCAAAATAGCAAGCTTATTCCCATCAGTTGATCAATTTTCTGTCTAATCTGGTTTTTGTCTGGGGTCCATCTACTTATTTTCCTATTGTACACTACCTAAAACTAGATGTCTCAGGCTGAGAACCAAGCGATTACTACTTAAACTCACCTTGTCTCTTTGTTATCTATCATTTCCTATTGTGTTCTTGTACCTTGTGACGTGATAGTCACATCTCGGCTATTCTAGCCTTACTCTAGATGATTTGTGCTGGGTGCATTTCACTTTTACCACTCTTTACCATTCTAGAGATAGAGTTCTAAGCATAATCCTAGTTCTCTCTTGTTACTTAATCCTAGTCTATGACTATTGCGACTCAAAGAAGCAATGTGTTCCTTTCACGTCTCAGCAGACGGGGTAGAGGTAGACCTCGCAATCGAGGAAGAGGTTGTTCTGAGTGTGCCATACAATCTGAGTGTTGTAGGGAATCTTCACATTCTTCCTCAAGCACATTTGGAGAGGAATCATTTCACTCTCCTTCTATCATTTGACCTCGTGTCCAACATACTTTACTATGAACTTCAGCTAGGCCAGGAATCCCTTGTTTTGAGAACACCAAAAGTATGAAGAGTCTACATCAGATATTGATCCTTTTGAGGCATCAAAGGTCTCTATACCAGATTGATGAAGGGTGCTCCCCTTAATACCACAAACACATAACAGAAATAGAGAAACAACAACAATATGCAAGAACAGAAAATTGGCTTCTTATTATCTCCACAAATGTGGAATTACAAACTTTCAGAATTACAATATGCAAAGCCACATGGGCATTCCCTTACAATATTCTGTAGGACAAAGCCTCGAATCAATACCCAGATCTACTACCCAGAACTATTCTGAACTGCCTAAGACAATAATACAGCCTTCCTTATATAGGCAATTATCCACCGCCTGGGAAGGTTCCAGAATTTTAGCCAATAAGGCCGACCAAACTTAGAATTATTTTATTTTACATTTTATTACATCATAGTCGGCTCAAAATAACTTTTGAAACCCGAACAGAAATTTTGAAGAAAATTATTTTTCGCCATTTCAGGTGGCCCAACTTCCGAAGACCATAAGTCATCACCAGTTGACCCGCTCGGCTGCTATAACCCCATTTCGGAAACGCCACGAAGCGCTCTACAGGCTTGACTGGCGCAAGCGCTCGTCACCCAAATTTTTGACCTCATCCGGGGCCTCTAAAGCCTTCAAAACTGAGTTCAAAGTTTCTGCACCCTGCTGCCATTACCGAAAATCTTCAATATCTTCCAACATACACTTGATCTGGCAATGAAACTTTACTGGCAGACTTATATGACCAAAATGAACCTCCAAGAAAGAAATCAGATCATTCTGAGCACATACGAAAATTACCAAAAATAGTAACTTTCCATAAATAGTAGCTCTGCACAAAATAGCCCTTATTGAATAAAAACATAAATATTTTTGGGTGATGCAAGATTGCTCTTACACCCAGGATGCTCCTGCATCAGACACCCAGGGTAATTTGAGAAGTGACCCTGTCACGACTCAGGGGTGCAGAGGAAAACCAAGATGGCTAACCTCCTCCTTTGTCAGCCATGATGAATCTTCAACAGGCCGTCCTTTCCACTTGACCAGATATTCTTCATATGTCATGTTCCTTGTGCTTCTGCCAACACGACTGACCAGTATATCTTCGATCTCCTTAGTGTCTGAACTAGTTGCTGGAATACTCCACTGTGCTGCTGCAACCTCATCTTCAACACCTCCTTCATGATACTCTGTCAGATCTGAAATGTTAAACACTGGTGAAATATTCAGCTCACTAGGCAATTCTACCTCATATGCGTTTCCTGAATCATGTTTCTTCAGTATCCTGCATGGTCCAAACTTCTTCATTTTCAGCTTGTTATATGTACCAACTGGAAACTGCTCCTTCCGCAAATGAACCATGACTTCATCTCCAACCTGAAATTCCTTATGCCTCCTTTTCTCATCTGCCTTAGTCTTATACTGTGCGTTCATCTTGTTAATATGTTTCCTCACCTCCTCATGGATGTTCTTCAAGTGTTCTGCAAAATCTTCAGCTTCAGCACTACTTATTTCTCCTTTATCTATCTTTCTCAATTCAGATGCATTTCTTGGACTACTTCCATATATAATCTGGAATGGTGATTTACCAGTGCTCCTGTTGACAGAATTATTGTATGCAAATTCTGCCTGTGGTAAAATCAAATCCCATCCTGTTGGCTTATCTCCAACCAAACATCTCAGCAAATTTCCCAAACTCCTATTCACCACCTCTGTCTGTCCATCAGTCTGGGGATGATGTGATGAACTGAACTTCAAATCTGTCTTCAACTTCTTCCACAATGTACGCCAAAAATATCCAACAAACTTAGTGTCCCGATCTGAAACTATGGTCTTTGGCAAACCATGAAGTCTCACTACTTCTCTGAAAAACAATTCTGCTACATGAACAGCATCATTAGTCTTCTTGCAGGGAATGAAATGTGCCATCTTCGAAAATCTATCAACCACTACAAAAATTGAATCATGTCCCCGCTGAGTCCTCGGTAAACCAAGAACAAAGTCCATGCTGATATCCTCCCAAGGCTTCTCTGGTACAGGTAATGGCTGATACAACCCTATATTCTGCTTCACTCCTTTCGCCATCTGACATACTCTGCAACTCTGTACAAACTTCTTCACATCTTGCTGCAACTGTGGCCAATAATAATTCTCACTAACCAAACTAAGGGTTTTATCACGACCAAAATGTCCAGCCAATCCTCCGCTATGCTTCTCCTTGATGAGATTCTCCCTCATAGAACTTCGTGGAATGCACAACTGACTCCCTCTGAATAGCATATCATCTTGGATGATAAAATCCAGCCATTTCGTCCTGTCTAGAGTAACAGGTTCTGTACAAGCTTTCCAAGCTTCACCAAAATCAGGATCCTCTGGATACAAATTCTTGAGTTCCTTGAACCCAACCACCTCAATCTGCATCTCTGTCAGCAATAGTTGCCTTCTGCTAAGAGCATCTGCAACCCTATTAGACTTTCCACTTCTGTGTTTCAAAACAAATGTATAACTCTGCAAAAACTCAACCCATTTCAAATGTCTCTGATTCAACTTTCCTTGACTATTCAAATATTGCAAAGCTTGATGATCAGTATACAAAACAAACTCTTTAGGAAGTAGATAATGTCTCCACTTCTTTAATGCCTGAACTATAGCATAAAATTCCTGATCATAAATAGAATATTTCCTCTTGGCATCATTTAACTTTTCACTGAAATAAGCAACAGGTTTACCTTCTTGGCTCATAACAGCTCCTATTGCAGTACCACTAGCATCACAATCTACTTGAAACACCTTATTAAAATCTGGAAGTGCTAAAACAGGTTGTTCTGTAACTTTTTGTTTCAATAATTGAAAACTCTTTTCTGCTCCTTTAGTCCACTTAAACTCTTTTCTATCCCCTCTCATTGTTTCAGTCAAGGGTCCACAAATACTGCTAAAATTTCTGATAAACTTTCTGTAAAAGCTAGCTAGACCATGAAAAGATCTTACCTCAGTAGCACTCCTTGGAGTAGGCCATTCGAGGATAGCCTGTACCTTCTCTGGGTCCATTTTTAGACCTTCTGCTGAAACTACAAATCCCAAATACACCAACTCTTTCTTCACAAAACTGCACTTCTTCAAATTAATCAACAATTTCTCTTCTCTCAACTTCTCAAATACCATACGAATATGCATCATATGCTCATCCAATGTCTTACTAAAGATCAAAATATCATCTAGGTAAACAATGACAAACTTACCCAGAAATTCTTTCAGAACCTCATTCATGAGCCGCATGAAAGTGCTCGGTGCATTGGTTAGCCCAAAAGGCATGACTAACCACTCATACAGTCCTTCCTTTGTCTTGAAGGCAGTCTTCCATTCATCTCCTTCTCTGATCCGAATCTGATGATATCCACTTTTCAGATCTATCTTTGAGAAATACACAGCTCCACTCAAACAGTCCATAATATCATCCATTCGTGGCAATGGAAACCTGTACTTGATTGTGATCTTGTTTATTGCTCTGGAATCTATACACATCCTCCACTCTCCATTCTTATTTGGTGCTAATACCGCTGGTACAGCACAGGGACTCAGACTCTCTCGAATCAATCCTTTCTGTAACAGTTCATGCACTTGCCTGTTCAACTCCTCACTTTCTACAGGTGTCATTCTGTGTGCTGCCTTATTCGGCAAACTCGCTCCTGGGATCAAGTCCATCTGATGACTGATCTTCCTGACTGGTGGTAATCCATCAGGCACGTTATCGGATACAATATCCTGAAACTCATTCAACAAATCTGCAACTTCTACAGGAACATCTTCTACTTCCTCTTTACCAGCTTTTGGAATTAAAGCAAAACATACATGCTCATGCCTCATATCATCTAGGAATTTCCTTCCATCAACAAATGTTATTCTTGCATTGCCACATACCTTTTCTTCGGTCTCCTTCAATGGCTTTAGCTTATGTCGCACTCCATCCTTTGTCAGGGAATAGGTATTCGCACAACCATCGTGTACAGCACATCTGTCAAACTGCCACGGTCTACCCAATAACATATGACATGCATCCATACAGATGATATCACATAGTACCTCATCTTGGTACCCGCCGATCTTGAACTTCACTAAGCATTGTTCATTGACCATGACCTTGTGGTCATCCTGTACCCAGGCAATCCGATATGGATGTGGGTGTTTCTGTCTCTTGAGTTTCAACTTTGTCACCATCTCTTCTGACACCAAATTGTCAGTGCTTCCACTATCAATAATCACATCACAACATTTACCTTCACACTTGCACCTGGTGCGAAACAGGCTTCTCCTTTGCTCAGGTTCATTCTCACCACTCAACAGGACTCTTCTGTTAATCAATGTTTCTCCTCTTTCAGCATCTTCAGAATTTGATGATCTGGCATCTTCATCTACATGTGCAACTCTGGCCTGGCCTTCATTTCTCCTGTCTGTTCTGCCTTGGCGCTGAGGACATTCAAATGCCCTATGACCTTCTTCTCCACAGTGAAAACATGTTCCACGGAAGCCACCTCTTCCAGATCCTTGTCCTCTTCCTCTTCCTCTCTGATCTCTATTATTCTGATCCTGGAAGCGATTGGAATTATTTCCTCGCTGATTCTAACTGCTACTGGCCTCATCCTTCTTTTTCGGATCTTCATTTCGGCCACCATATGATCGTCCACCAGATCATCCACCGCGACCTCTTCCGTTTTGTCTGCTCTCAAACTTCTTGTTCAGCTTTTCCTCTACTTTTAGGGCAAACTGGTATGCCTCTTCAATACTGCTCATTCGAACCAGATTCAGCTCCTCCTGGATGCTTGGCCTTAACCCATTAAGGTATCGGGAAACTTTCTCCTTATCAGCTTCTGCATGGCCTGTTCTGATGAGAAGTCGATAGAACTCCTCTATATACTCCTGAACAGATCTTCCTGCTTGCTTCAAAATCTGCATTTTCTTCAGTAGGTCAAGCTCATAATCAACAGGAATGAAGTGCTGCTTCAATTTATCCACCATCCGATCCCATCTTGTGATTTTATCTTTCCCTCTTCTATTTCGCTCCAATTGAATTTCTTGCCACCAGATCTTCGCATGACCTTTCAGTCTGGCCTTCGCAAATTTGACCCTATCAGGATCCTCAACATCTTCATACTCAAAATATTCTTCACACTCATTGATCCAGTCGATCAATTCCTCTGGGTTAAGATTTCCAGAAAATGTAGGAACCTCAATCTTAGGTCTTTTCCCAATCTTGGAAATCGCCCGAAAAAGTCTTTCTTCCTCCTGGTTCACAATTTCAGCTTCTCCTTCTTGATATTCTTCTTCGGCTTCATCCTCGCTTTCATCTCTGACATTAAGATTCATTCCTCTGCGAATCTCTTCTTGCAATGCTTGCACTTGTCTCTGCAGCTCTCTAACCTCAGGTGTTACAACACCAGCTCTTCCACCACGTTCCCTTCGTGGAGGCATTCTCGCTATGCGCGCTGAAACCCTAGCCACGGTCCTGGTGCAAACTGCCTCACAGTCGGCGATCTGTTTACACACTCAAGAACTCCTACTCTGATACCACTTGATGAAGGGTGCTCCCCTTAATACCACAAACACATAACAGAAATAGAGAAACAACAACAATATGCAAGAACAGAAAATTGGCTTCTTATTATCTCCACAAATGTGGAATTACAAACTTTCAGAATTACAATATGCAAAGCCACATGGGCATTCCCTTACAATATTCTGTAGGACAAAGCCTCGAATCAATACCCAGATCTACTACCCAGAACTATTCTGAACTGCCTAAGACAATAATACAGCCTTCCTTATATAGGCAATTATCCACCGCCTGGGAAGGTTCCAGAATTTTAGCCAATAAGGCCGACCAAACTTAGAATTATTTTATTTTACATTTTATTACATCATAGTCGGCTCAAAATAACTTTTGAAACCCGAACAGAAATTTTGAAGAAAATTATTTTTCGCCATTTCAGGTGGCCCAACTTCCGAAGACCATAAGTCATCACCAGTTGACCTGCTCGGCTACTATAACCCCATTTCGGAAATGCCACGAAGCGCTCTACAGGCTTGACCGGCGCAAGCGCTTGTCACCCAAATTTTTGACCTCATCCGGGGCCTCTAAAGCCTTCAAAACTGAGTTCAAAGTTTCTGCACCCTGCTGCCATTACCGAAAATCTTCAATATCTTCCAACATACACTTGATCTGGCAATGAAACTTTACTGGCAGACTTATATGACCAAAATGAACCTCCAAGAAAGAAATCAGATCATTCTGAGCACATACGAAAATTACCAAAAATAGTAACTTTCCATAAATAGTAGCTCTGCACAAAATAGCCCTTATTGAATAAAAACATAAATATTTTTGGGTGATGCAAGATTGCTCTTACACCCAGGATGCTCCTGCATCACAGATATTGATCCTTTTGAAGCACCCAAAGTCTCCTTTGACACAACCTCTTGACATACTACACACCCTCGCACTGAGTTTGTTCCTACTAACACAATGGATGACCAATACCAGAAGGGTGAACACAGTAGGGGTTATGATCAATCTCAAAATGATGGGGATCAATTTCAAGCTTGGAATGATAGAGATAAAGCCCCAAGAATCTTTGAAATCTTGGGTAACCATGAGGAAGAAATAACCCAACAAGATGTTGATGCTGCCCGAGCTAACAAAAGCCTCTGTAAGATGATGGAAATCCTAGTGAAAGAAGAGAAGGAGAAATACTTTCTCAAACTGGCCAAGAAAGGAGCCAAGCTACCTCCAAACTATAAGGTTGAGGATCTTGTAGTCAAAGAAGAGGAAACAGAATCCACTAAATTGCAAAAACTAGTTCAAGACATGCAAGACCAGATTGGACAACTCATGAAAACCAAGGATAAACTAGCAACCCAGTTCACACTGGAAAGCATCTATCCATTCCCGTTTGACAAGAGTCTCAGCATGCCACCTTTTCCCAAGGGTGTAGAACTTCCCAAATATGATAAATATTTGGGTACCTCTGATCCTCAAGATCACTTGAGAGAGTTTGGTGCTCTATCCATGGAGTTTATACACGACCAAACATATCTCATGCATCTCTTCCCACGTAGTTTGGGTGGATCTGGTATGGAGTGGTTTTATAGACTTCCTACTGGCATCAAATCTTTTGATGAGATTTCCAATCTATTCCTCCAACACTATTCGCATAACATCAAGCATCCGATTAATATCCACGATCTTTGCAATATGAAATAACGATCTGGGGAACCTTTCTTGACATTTCTCCAGCAATGGAGATAACTTTATGCCAAATATTCTCGCCAAATACCAGAATATGAGAAGCTTGATATCTTTTTGGATAATCTTCTCCCTGATTTTGGGTACCAAGTACAACTACAAGGTCCTTTGACCTTTGATGACATGATCAAACAAGCTGTGAGAATAGAGGCATTCATGGTCAAGAAAGGAGAACTGACCCTACACAAGGATAACAAACAAGGGTCCTCTTCTAGCAAAGACAAAGCTAAATTTATTAATAAAAATTGGGATGTTTTGAATGATGGATTCATTGACAACATGACCCCAAAGCCTCCAAAGGTTGTTTTCAATCTTACCTCCAGTATGTAGGCTTCCAAAGCCACTCAGAAGGCTATGACAGATACTCAAAAACCTTCCAAGTTTTCCAGAAACAAACCTTGGGCACATCGACCCAAACATGAGTTCACTTCCTTAGGGGAACCTCTTGACGTGGTTTACAAGACTCTCTTGCAAAACCAAACACTCACACCTCTAGATAACTTGTGTCCTTGTGATCCACAACCATGACCCACTTGGTGGAATGAGTCTGCATACTTTGATTATCATCAAAACAAGGGTCATAAGACTTCTACTTGTATTTAAATTCGACATAAGATCCAGGATCTTATTGACAATGGTGATGTTGTTGTGAGTGGTCATAACAAGAACTTGGATCACCAAGCATTCAAAGACCCCTTTCCTCATCATGAGAAGGGTGAATCTTCCAAACCTAAGAATGCCAACAACATGGTCAACTATATGTATAATACCAATGACAATGTTATTAATATGGTTGAACCTATCAATGTCAAATACTGTGATGTGATTACTATCAAAGGAAGTGAGGATGCTCCTAGATCTAAGACTACATTTTTCATGTGAGGCCCTGTGTCTCAATCTTCCAAACTAGAACAATCTCTGATTTATGCAAATGCTATCACTTGATCTCACACAAAGGTTGTTCTTGAAGGCTCTGAGCCTTCTACATTTGCACTGAAACAACCTACAAATATAGCTATTGTTGGCCCTACCAATAAGAATTCAAAATTAGTCCCCACAACTAGCAATGATAATTACATCATCTTAGACCAATTGCAATGCACCAACACTTAGATCACTATCTTTAAGCTATTGAAGATCTCGCCTATGCATAGGCAGATTCTCAGTAAAGCCCTTGCTGAGGCAAATGTCCCAAAAGATCTTGATCTTGTCCGATTTCAATCCATGGTGGGTCACTTGAGCTCACCCCATTATCTATCTTTCTCTAAGGAAGATGATCACTCACTGAGCCATCTGCACAATGCCCCTTTGCATATTGAATTCATGATAGGCCCAAAGTGCATCTGACATGTCCTCATTAATAATGGTGTTGGCCTTAATATTTGCTCTGATAACCTTCTCACCCAGTTAGGCTATGGTGAAGATTGCATAGATACCTGCAAAAATATCACCATCAAAGCATGTGATGAAGAAGAACACAAATCCAAAGGGCTAGTTGTCTTGCCCATCTGGGTTGGACCCATTGAAAGGGATGTCATCTATCAGGTTCTAGATATTCCTCTTGCATATAACATACTATTGGGAAGACCGTGGATCCATGAGATGTAGGCGGTTCCCTCAACATACCATTAGTGTATAAAATCCTTGTTTCATGGAGCAGAAGTGACTGTACCTACCAACATGAGCTATGCATGCAATATGCTCACACAATTTGCTGACACCCTTGTCCCAACCAACCGTGAGTCTTATGAATTTTTTTATGCCAAACTCAAAGAAATGGAAAAGACTCAAACTCAAGGATTCTGGCATGGGAGAGTATCAGATGGAGCCTACATTGTCCTTGATAGCTCTACCTCTATCTTCGCATTCCTCTGAGAAACCTTCTGAGAACAAGAAACCTTCTATTGTGTCCCCTCAAGTAGTTTATGATGGTGCCTTTGTACAAGCCACAACATCATTAGAAGACGAGGATGAAAAAAAAGCCATCGCGGCTTGGATTTACAAAAATAAAGACACACCTGAGGAAGTTAGTCCAGCTCGTGACTTAGAACAAGAACCATACAGTGAAGCCTTCAAAATCATGAAGCTCTTTGGCTATAAAGGGAGTGTCCCTATAGGGGTAAATGACAATGGATTACTTGAACCAATTGAAGCTACAGGTCATCAAACAAGAGACACTAATGGTCTAGGCTTTAAGAAGATCCTGTTTGATTTAGGGATAAATAAATTTGTACCAAAACTGGAATCCTGGCTGGAACCTGAAGACACTACCACATCTATAAATTTAGAGAATAGCTCTGATGAGGATACATTTCCTTGTCCTATTCCTCCAGATCTTTTTGCGCTCTTTGCAAAACTAGATGATCCTATTATACCTGTCAATCAGGTAGAGGTTGACAGTGATTCTAATAACATGGCCTCAATTACCCCACTTACATATGAGCAGTTGAGAAAAATGTAAACTACTCATACCAACTATCAACAGGAATTGTACATTTCATCCCCTTTCCGAGATTGGTTCAAACAGGAACAAACTATCAATGCTATGAGGGATGAGAATGAATTAGATGGTACAACAAGTATTGATGGGGTTCCTATATCAAGCATCACTGACTCACATGTGTATGAGTTTGATTCTCTATCTGATGCAACTTCTAACAAGGACATAGATATTGTACACACATTTGAAAACCTTCTCAAAGTAGGTGAAGGGTCTAGTGTTAGGGAAAACAAGTTAGATTCCACTGATGTTAACATACCCTCTACTTCTGACATGAGGTCTCGAAGGGACTTGAACACACCTTTAGATGAGATCACTTTAGGTCTCAACTTTCTTGTTCACACTTTTGATGACTATATCGTGAATGCACTTGAACCTATCACTTCTCTTTCACTCCACCATCCCAAGCTCATAAACTGGAACTCACCCTCTACATCCAATGAAGTCCTTATGTTCAAGAATGACTACACCCTTTCTTGCTACCTTAACATTTTCAAACCAATAACATCCACCAGCGAAGGTAGTGTCAACATGACCAAGGCCAATATCAAGTATCTCAGTCACAAGATGAAAAGAAAAAAGAATAGGCACTCTGATGGTGAAAACCACATTATGGCAGTGTCAGAGCCGAAAATAGTACAAATAAAAGACGTATCTAAGGGTGAAAACCTCTCTGAGGTGCCCAAGGATGGGATACTTGATTCACTTCCAAGTCATTTTTAGGAAAGATCTTCAATACTAATTGGGCCTACTCAACCTGTGAACTTGGGCATAGAGGCTGCACCTCAAATTATTCATTTAGCACAGTCCTTATCTAAAGAAGAGAAAGAGGAATTCACCAATTTCTTTTGAAGCAAGAAAATCAAATTTTCATGGACCTATTCTGATATGCTTGGATTAGATCCTAATCTAATTATGCATCACTTATCTATTGCACCAGGCATCAAACCTATCAAATAGAAGCTTTGTAAGATGCATCCGCATGTGGAACTATTAGTCAAAGCTGAACTAGAAAAATTACTTAAAGCTAGCTTCATCAGATCAATTGACTATGCAGAATGGATTTCTAATATTGTTCCAGTTACTAAACATGACAAATCTATCAGAGTTTGCACATATTTCTGAGATTTGAACAAAGCTTGCCCCAAGGATGATTTCATGTTACCCAACATTGACATGATTGTGGATATGACAACAGGCTATGAAATGTACTCATTGATGGATGGTTTCTCTGGCTATAACCAAATGAAAATTGCGCTAGAAGACCAAGAGAAGACTGCCTTCACATGTGCTTGGGGAACTTTTTGTTGGAATGGCATGCTCTTTGGACTTAAAAATGTCGGAGCCACATATCAAAGAGCTGTCACCACTATCTTCCATGACATGATGCATAAGATGGTGGAAGATACATTATCTAAGAGCATGGAACAGAAATTACATGTTGCAAATCTAGCTCCTATATTAGATCGAATGGAACAATTCAATCTAAGGCTCAACCCAAAAAAGTGTGCATTCAATGTTACATCTAGGAAGCTACTAGGTTACATCATATCAGCAAAAGGCATAGAAGTAGATCTTGATAAAGTTCAAGCTATTATGGAAATGCCTCTGCCGTGCAACATTAGTCAGATGAGAGGACTCCAAGGTTGGTTACACTCTATCTGGTGCTTCATTGCACAACTAGCAGACAAGTCACAACCATTCACCAAGACCTTACATAAAGGTGTGACTTATGAATGGAATGAAGACTGTGACAAAGGGCTCAAACAAATACATCACTAGGTGCCTTACTAGCTCAAGAAGATCAGAACAACAAAGAAAGAGCTATTTACTACATCAGTAGGACTCTGGTCTCATATGAAGCAAACTACTCAATCATAGAAACATATTTCTTAGCAGTGGTGTTTGCTTTGCAGAAACTAAGGCACTACATGCTCACTCACACTATGAGACTCATTACTAAGATTGACCCTTTAAAGTATTTACTCAACAAGGCTTCCCTCACAGGTAGATTGGAAAAATGGGTCATGATTCTCAATGAATTTGACATTGAGTATGTAGAGAGAAAATCAATCAAAGGATAAGCGATCACTGATTAGTTGGCAAAGGCACCTCTCATAGATCACCACCCATTGAACATTGAGTTTCTAGATGAGTCTATAATTCTTCTCACATATCACACATGGACTATGTTCTTTGATGGATCATTCACCCAACAGGGGTCAGGTGTAGGAATATTGTTCATCACTCCACAAAATTACTCTTTACCCAAGGCATACAAGATGTTGTTCCCTTGTACAAACAACATCGTTGAGTATGAAGCCTAATTAATGGCATGAAGATAGCCATTGAATGGTGAGTGGATGAACTCAATGTCTTTGGAGACTCATAGTTGGTCATCAATCAAGTCAATGACACTTATTAAACAAAGGATGACAAACTAGTTCCTTACAAATGGATGGTTAATGATTTAAGAAAATATTTTGCACATATTACCTTCTAGCAGATTCCAAGGGTAAATAACAAAGAGGCTGATGCCATGGCTACTCTTTCTTCCATGTTACAGATACCAGAGAATGACTTCTGACATGAATTCCTAGTGGACATGTTACACTATGTAGCCTATGACACCCCTGAATCCTAGATGATCTATTCAGTCATTGGACACAATTCATTGTGCTGCCATCATTAGTATTCCTACCTCTGTAACTGAATTGTTTTGGATACTTACACCCGGAATGAGAGACGTCACTTAATCTGAAGTTCATCATGGTATGTTATCATAGCTAACTATTTGTATAGGTGATTTCTAGATGGTACCCTCCTTAGGTGTTTAGAACCTAACGAGTCTAAGTGTGTGTTAGTTGAGGTGCATGAATGCATATGTGGGTCTCATTTGAGTGGTCTGACATTGGCTCGTAAGCTTATTAGAGCTAGCTACTATTGGATAGATATGGAGAAGGAAGCCACAAAATATGCTAAGGCTTGTAAACAATGTCAACTTCATGGGAATCTGATTCACTCTCCCCCAAGGGAGCTAATTCCATTCATCACTTTCTATCCATTTAAGCAATGGGCCTTTGATTTGGTGGGTCATATTCATCCTTCTTTATCGAATGGACACAAGTTTATCATCACTGCTACAAATTACTTCACCAAATGGGTCGAGGCAGTCCCTCTAATCATAGCCAATGGTATTTTTGTAGCCATGTTTATACTAAATTACATCATCTACAGATATGGTGTACCCTCCTCGATAACCACTGACAACGAAGGGCAGTTTAAAAACAAGGATCTGAAAGAGCTATGCTCTAAGTTCAAAATCACTCAGCACTGGTCTTCCATCTATTATCCTTAGGGTAATGGACAGGCATAAGTATCAAATAAAGCGATCCTAAAAATCTTGTATCGTACAGTTTAAAAATCTAGATGAGACTGGCATCTCTAGATTAATCCGGCTCTCTGGGCTTACCATACAAGTATACGAACACCAACAGGGGCCATGCCCTTTGCTTTGGTTTATGGAGTAGATTTTGTGCTACCTATTGATGTTGAGATTCCTACTTTGTGAGTCTCTCTAAAGGGCCTCATTACTGATGATGACATTAGAATATCTCAGCTATAAGAGCTAGAGCTATTGGATGAATGTCAGAAAGTTGTGTTTGATCATCTCCGAGCATATCAGAAACAAATGTCCAAGAGCTACAACAAGAAATTTGAACCAAGGGACTTCCAAGTAGGTGACCTCATCCTAAGAGAGAACCCTAAGAATCAACAACAATGGATCCAAAATGGAAAGTTTGAACCAAATTGGCTTGGCCCATATATTATCATTGCAACATTTGGGTTCGATGCATATCAACTCTCTACCACTGAAGGAGAATAGCTCAAAGAGATGATCAATGCTCTGCACCTAAATTGATTCTACAGTTGAGACATATTTAGAATGCTCCATGTACATACATATACTCTGAAAAAATACTAAAAATTGTGAAAAGTCCTAAAAAAATGATCATCTTAGTGAAAACCTGGTAAACAGGTGCTTTGATGCATCAATGAAAAAAAATTAAATATCTAAAAATATAAAAAAATTGAAAAAGAAGAAAATGTGCCATTGATGAAAACCTGGTAAACAGGTATCATGATAGCAAAAGCAATAAATTCTGCCAAGAAGGTGAAAACCTAGTAAACAAGTGCCTCTTGTTCTTCAATGCTATATTCATTACCGCACCGCTTGGATTTGTACAGTTGCTTTCCTGCTTTCCTACTTTTAGTTTTCTCGCTCATGCACTTGCTCTCAGTTACCTTTGAGATTGTGCTCGACTCCAAATGGATTGAAACTGGTCACACTTTGGAGCATCCTTCCTGATTTAGTGGGCATTGCCCTATCATTTTCAAAGGATCTCTTGCATTAGTCACCAGTGGTTCTCACTACATCTGCCTACTGATGTTTAGCTATTGCTAAGATCTCTCTCCTTGAGAATCTTCCTCGTATCAGTCACTAGTGGTTCTCATTGCATCTACTTGCTGATACTTAGTTAGCACTTCAATCTCTCCTTAAGACTTTCTCTCGCGTCACTCACTAGTGGTTCTCACTGCATTTGTCTACTGTCGATGTCTTGTTGAGATTTCTTGTATACACGCTATATAATTTCGATCTGACATCAATTCATTGAAACTAAAATTGAACTTGTAATTCTCTAAGACATGCTGAGCTTTTCTTTTTGTGTGCTTGATCTTTTTCTTTATCATTCCTTCTTGAGAAACTCAAGGACATCTATCCTGATCGAGAGATGCGAAGAATAGGGACATGATCTTTTCTTTTCTTTCTATTTGCTGGTTTAGTTCCAATCATCCAAAGGATCCATATAAGAGGGGTGTCCACTATGAGAGCCTTCGTCTCATGTCAGATGGCCATGTGTACCTTGACTCCTTTTATATGGAAACTTTGGTGAGGTTGGTTCTTCTCCTTGTCTGTTTGAGTGACTTCTTTCTGCTACAAGTGAATTTTCAAACACTCATCCTGTGAAGTGAACGTACGGGTCACTTTGAGCACCTCTACTATGCTTACCACTCACTTAGCGAAAGAAGGAGCTCTCACGTGTCTGGCATGTTTGTACGCAAGAACATTTAGGTCATCCTAGCCACTATGCTTTGATACTTATGTTAACTTGTTAAATCAAAAGGAATAGGTGTTCAGGTCATTCTGGCTTCTTGTGCCCTAATGCTTAAACCTCATTCCAAAAAACTTAAGACTAATGTCATATTCATATTCTCATGATCATTGTGTTAGTGAGGGTTTTATGACATCCTATGACCATCCTCTAAACAAAAATCTCTATGATGATAACTATCTAATGGGTCCAGCAACCAAGTCCTAGGGATTGTGTCTAGCTTAGGCTTGCATTTTCATTCTAGGCTTGCATTGCGATAGTACTTTGTGGTTCTCTTTTTTGTATTCTTCTAGATTTGTACAAGGGTTCTCATCTTCCAACCTAGGTTCACCTTGACTACACAAGTGTTTGATCCTCTCTCTGGATCTTCAAAAACATTCTTTTGGTTAGTACCTATCATGTATTGCAATATCCTCCATGAGATGTTAGTACCATAAATTGCATTTCCATTGCATTCACAAAGTGCATTACCATAACTCATATGCATACACTCAACATCTACATATTCATATACATGTTCATCCATCATAAGCATAAACCACATCATACATTGCATTTATTTATCATTTCATTTCACATTGCATACATACATAACAATAAAACATGTGTGTATTCATTTGCATATTCATACATTTCATCCATATCATATATCTACTCATCTAATAATTTAGGATACATCTCATAAAGAATAAAAATCCAATGCAATATACAACACATACAATGATACCAAAAGAATCGAGCTCATATATATCGATCAATAGAGTGTCAGTACAAAAATGGTGCTTCTCGAGCATAGTCTATAAAAAATGGGGCTACAATACATCATGATATATCAATATCCTAATCTATCCCTGGCCATCACCACCTGGAGGAGGTGGAATGTCTTTCTATGGTGGTGCCTATGGAGGGGGTCCCTGTGGAATCCCTGGTGCCCTGACATACTCTAAAAATTGGGGAACCTAGTCTGTTGGCTCTAGAACTTCACCAATGTAAGCTTCATAATAATATACTGCTTGTGCAACCTCATATCAATTCTCTATCCACGACCTCACCAGCTTGTCCCATAGCTCTCTGATCTCTCTATCTCTCTCTACTACCTGGGTATCCCAAACAACAACTTGTATATGGAGATCACTTGCCTCCCGCTGCGCCTGTCAGAACCTGTCTTGGGTCCTCTAAAGTAAGTCCTACAGCTATGTGACCTCATCTCCTTGGGGGACCCTATGCAGCCTGATCCTTCATGACTACATCCTCCACCTATGCCTCCTTCGTAGGAGGCTTATATTGTGATGTCTCATCTATCCTCTGCCTCAATTATCTATCCTAGGCTCCGCTACTGCCTGCCCCAGGATCTATCCTCATTCATCGCCAAGGAATGGCTACCTATTCCACCCCCTATCATGGTACCTACTGCTGGGCTTGCTACTACTATGGTGGTGGTTGTGGTACCTATTTCTAAGCCACCTGCTACTATGGTGGTGGTTGTGCCACCTACTGACCCATCCCAACTAGATCTATGAATCAGGGGTATGGATGTGCTAATAGATGATCCTGGTATGCTGGTGTCATCCCCCTTAAGTTACAACTACCATGTAATCCCATTGGGTTGGTGCTACTCATGCCTCTATCATACACCAACTTTGATCTAGCCTCACCTAACAACCCTTCTTCACCTCATTGGAAAAGCGACCATATGCACAGTACTCTTGAGATATGTCATGTGGCCTACCAAACTATCGTAAGACCCATGATAATGGAAAGCACTCAATAATGGATATGGTACGACCGATCAGAGGACATGAACAAAACATGTACTACAGCTCCTATTTGGCATCATCCTAGACCTTTGTCCCTATCCATGGCCACCATGTAATTGCAACCATGTCATCTAGCTGATTCCACCACTGCTTAGTCTTACCCAGTGCTGGTTGGGTCATAGTGCCACCATACCTATAAATGTATGGCTCCAGGGGCTATCTAGTGTCCTGGAACACTAGAATGTAAATGAGAAGATGCTCCCAAGCCCATATCTAAAGTACAAACACTCCTACTACCATGCTCTGAGAATCCTGATACATGATCTCATGCATCTCATGTTACATTTGTGCCAACATGCACTGGCCCCATCTATATCTCACAGGTGGCCACTCTAACATCCTCTATAGCATATGACCCCAACTGCACTCCAGTCTGTGCTGACCTCTATCTAGCATCAAGTAGTAGCCTAGGAATGTAGCTAACACAACTACTAATCTATGCCTCGGTCCATAGTCCCTGATCAGATCCTCCCAAGGGATCACCCATCCCATCACTAGATCATCCTAGAAGATCGCCCGCAGTGCCACAGTGCCCACTGTCAGTTGTGTGTCATACTCCATGCATGGGCCTTGGAAAGGTACTCTTAGGATCCTATAGATATCCTCTGGGGTAACTTTCATCTCCCCCTGTGGCAAGTGAAATGTGTTCATTTTTTAATAGAAATGCTCGACAAGTGCCCCTAGTAGTCTGTGATTCACCTAAATGTCAAGCACATCACACAAGTATGAAAGTCCTAATCCATCTATGTGTGTGCTCTCCACATCATCTACCCATCACACTAGCTCACCAATGACTAGGTGGTGAGATCAAAACATAATATCAGGGAGGTCAACCTTCAATGCAAGTAACAACACATGATCAGTATCTCAATCATGATGATATTCAAAGAGAAAATAGAACTTGAAACTATGCACCTATCCTAAACATGCCTCTCAAACGCTCTGCTTGGATAATCTTACGCAATTTTGGGTACAAATTTGGGAATTGTGTTGTAGTTTCTTGTGCGAGGAAATAGGCATCTTGCAAGAGATTTCTCTATCGCACGAGACTTCACACCAGTTCAGGTGAGAGATCTTCCCTGGGGAGGGTTTCTCGCGTGACTTCCACAGCCATTTCGCGCGAGCCTATAGAGAGATCTCATGTGAGGGAGCCCTCTTTGGGTCTTTTCTCATGTGAGATTCCTCCCTAGCCCACATGAGGAAATCATTTCCTCGCATGAGTTTTTGCGGGAAAGTCCCAAAATTTCCTCTAAATCTACTCAAAAGTGCTAAAACTTGAAATACAGGCTAAGTTTTCAACTACTCACAGGTGGGTTATATGTGTCTAGCTGACTGTGATGTCGGGAGCACTCAAACCTATGTGATTTCATTGGCACACTCTCCATTTTTCTCAGAGCTCTCTTTTTATCACTAAAAGTCAAAGGTTACAAATGAATTGAAAATACCCTTCCGGGCCTTATATAGGTTTTGACCTAATTTTTGAAAGTGCTCTATTTTGCATGAAAACTTCACCCTTGGCTAAATCGACCACTCTGAGTCCATTTTTGGGATCACAATCAAAATTTGACATCTCCAAATAGCTCAAAATCATATTTTAAAATTTCTAGGACTGACGTGATCGAATGCTTGTGCAGTCGACCTTCTGATGTCGTATTCTTGATAGAATCACATCTCATCATCATTTTCTCGACTTCTTCATCTTTTCCATCAAAAATTCAACTCAAGTAAAATTTGGTCAACCATGGTCAAACTAGGTCAACGGGACCTCCAAATCACTCCAGATCACTTCTGAAGCTTATTGAATCTTTCTTACTCTGTTCTGAGTTCTTCTAGATCTCTGATTTTATCTCCATCTACAACCCATTGTTGTCGATCACTTTTTTGCTACTATCTTCTTTCTATTTCACTCCCAAGGGGGTAGGGTGATAGCATCATTGAATCTTATCAAAATCAAACCAATTTGATCTGAATCAAAAGTCCTCACTGCTAGGGGCATCTCATCACTTGGGGCACGTTTATTTTTTCATACCTCACGATCAAAATTGGATGTTCCATGATCTTGAATCACTAGGGGCATCTATGTGCCTTACATCTTGTCATCATACTGCTAGGTATCTAAGCAACCTAACTCAGATTTCTGAGGATCAAGTTTCATTCTAGAGTTGGTTCTCAAAATCTATCTATTCTGGAGATGGCTCTCGAAAGCTCTTTTTGACCATTATCTAGGCAACCTAACCTAGGTCTCAGAGGACTAAGCTCTGTTCTGGAGATAGTCCTAAAAATCTGTATCAATTATCACTTAATCAATGGGTATCAGGGCAATCTAACCCTGACTCCTAAAGATTGAACCTCCTTCTGGGGACATTCTTACTAAAAGTGGTAATTACACCGATGTCTTTGCAATCTAACCTAGATTTTGGAGAATCAAGCTTTGTTATGGAGATGATTCTATAACTCGATCTGATCGGTGTCTTGGCAATCTAACCTCAACTTCTAAGGGTTAAGCTTCATTTTGGAGAAAATCCTAAAAACCTCATCAATTGTCGCATCAGACTATTCTTTGAATCAATGCAGTGCTCACACATCAATTCAAAGAGGGACAAAATGTAATACCCCAAAATTGGCATCTTACTATCCTAACCAATTTTGTTGCATTTAGTCTCATTCTATCAATTTCTAAATCATCAAAGTCCTATTGTACTAGGCAATTCTATCTTCTAATTGACTCTACTTGACTTAGTTTCAAATGTAGAAGACCCTAAATCTGCATCAATCACATAACATATTTAATTCCTAAATATCAACTATAACTGGCTAAATAAACTCTATGATTGATTTAATTTAATGATAAAGTCCTAGCACTTTAATTAAATTAAATCCACCCTCTTTAGCTAAAATACATAAAAAAAATGAATTAAATAAATATTTGGTTTTAAATAAATATCCTCATCTTAATAATTGAATTTAATTATTCAAATAATTGAGAAAAATCCATTTATGAGGTAATATTTAATTTATTTAATCAAATATTCTCCACAAAATCTTCTCCTCAGTTCAGAAAAGGAAACTTTGAGTTAATTGAAAATAAAAAAGAGGAATAAAATAGTTAATAGCTTCAATCTTGACCGTCGATTGAACCCAGAATTCTATAAAAGAACCCTCATTCCACATTCAAAGGATCCCAATTTTTGAGCAACGAAGTGCTGTCGCATTTTTACCAGAACTCATTTTGCATTCAAAGCTTTCATTCTTAGTTTAATATCCATCTTAGATTAATATTTCATGTTAGATTAAATATGCACTTCATTTCTTAATAATAGTTTGCTCTCATTGTTATTAGATCAATACTCATGTTTCATTTCTAGATTAATCTTGCATTCTCATTCTAGAATAATTTGCATTGTACTTTCAGTTAAATCCTCCATTCTAGTGTTAGTCTATGGTTGTAGGACTCTCAATTCTTAGAGCAATTATGAACCCTACCTAGATAGGAGGCAACAGGTCGAATCATCCAGACGGGCCAGATGAATAATCTCATATTCATTCTTGTTTGTAGCTGGTGAATAATGACTATGTTGAAGTGTGAGGCTGGATTGGAGGCCCATATTTAGCTTACACACCTTCTTCCCTATCTCTCTTTGAATCTTGAAATGAAAATTGAAAAGTAAGGATTTCTAAATTGCAAGTTTACTTATGTTTTGGAAGTATAAATGTACTATATGTAGGTATGGTTAACTGGAAAAGAAACGAAAGATGAAAGGATAAATGTATTTAAGTTTTTGAAAGAAGTAATATGTTATTTATTTCTACCTCTTTTCTAAACGTTAAATGTTATGCTAAGTAGATAAGGAAAATGAAATCATAAGTTAGTTAATTGTATCAGTGGTTTTAATATCCATAACAATCAATAAGGGAACCTTTAAGGACATGCTCATATTCATGTTTACCAAAATAGTTCTTGGTAATGTTAAAAAAAATTAGTTTCTTTTCTTTTTACTTTAGACCTGTTCCTTATGGGTTCCCTAGCAGGGACATTACATTTGGTATCAGAGCCCTAGTTACTACATTGGGATCTCTAAGGTTTATTTGTGTTTAACTTAGTCACTTCTTATCATTAAATATAGGTCAACTAGCTACCTATACTTATGTTTTATCACTCTTCTAGGATGCCTCCTGTCACCGGTGGAAGAGATAAGGAAGGAGTCCAAGATACTTCCTCTAGATCTCAACAAGAGAGTTCCCATGGGGAATATGAGGGAGAAAAAAATCATGGTAACCATAGGAATGAGAGTCAGATTAATGATTTCGAAGGGGATCAAAAGAGACAACTTATGCAATAAATTTTGTAGAGGCTAGACACCATTGAAAATAGAGTGAACAATGAGGAAGAAAATAATTCTCACCATAATGATAGGGAAAGAGATAGAAGCCCTAGGAGAAGGATAGCTATACCATAACTTGAAGACATGGATACCTCTCACATGAAGGATTTACTTAAAGTCAAGATACCTCTCTTCTATTATAGTGAAGGGGGATTCTCAATGCAAACCTGGTTGTTTGACCTCGAGAGATGGTTTTCCATGCATCCCTTTAGTAGTAATGTGAAACCTAGATGTGCCATCATGAACTTGAGGATATTTGCATCCACTTGGTAGCATATGAAAGAGGAAAAGCTTCAGGTTAGCATTAACATTGTTTCCTGGGAATTCTTCTTAGAAGTTTTTAAGGATCAGTTTATGTTTGACCAATGGAGGCAAGGTAGAGCAGAAGAGTTTCACCATCTTAAGAAAGATAACATGAATTTTGAAGAATATGAGAGAAAATTTTATGAACTTAAGCTCTTCTTAGGATACAAATATGATGGCCCTATTCTTGTTCAACATTTCATAAGAGGTTTAAATGATTGCTTATTAGGAGATGTGACAATTCTTAAGCCAAAAATTCTTTGGGATGCTATTACCAAAGCCTTTCTAGTTGAGAGGAAAGTAAATTCAGGATGGGGTGGTTATTATGATGGTCAAGCATTTAATGCAAGAACGGGTTCTAAAGGGAACTATGATCAAGGGACTTCAAACTCCAAGAACCAATAATCATCCTTTAAAAGGGGACAAAAATTCCATAAAAATAAATTTCATAATAATAACCAAGGCAATGGTAAGTTTCAGCACCCCTAGAATGCAGTAATAATCGTACCCAACAAAGGTTCACTCCTCAACCATCCTAGAATTCTCACAATTTCAATAAAGGGGGTTATCAGCAATCTAGCACACCTCCTACAAAGAACTTTGTAAGGAACACTAGGTGTTTTTCCTATAGGCAGCAGGGACATATTGCATTAATGTGTCCTCAACGCACCAACTTCACCAATAATCAAAATTAGGCAGCTTCAGAACCAACTATAGGAGATGATGGTTGGTCTCATAGGGTGTTTGCTACAATTGAACATAGACAAGCTGACTGCCAAATCACAATCATTGATACTATAGGTTTGTTAAAGGGTAAATCTATTTCTATCTTATTTGATTCGAAAGTAACTGATTCCCTTATATCTCCATCATTAGTATAGAAGTGTGGGCTAGCAGATGAAGGACAAGGAGTTAAGTGGCATGTAGAACTAGCCTTCAAGGATAAGATGACCACAGACTTCTATGTTTGAAATTGTGACTTGGGATTAGGACCCTTCTCTACCAAGCTAGACCTTTGACTGATTCTCCTTGGATGTTATGAAGTTTTCTAAGGGATGGATTGGTTATAAGCTCATGAGGCCGGATTAGAATGTAGAAAGAAGACCATTCATTGCATAGATGATTTGGGTGAGCATAAAATTATAGTTGGTATCCAACATCCTATATCGCTTCAGATGATATCAGTGATACAACTCAAGAAATGTATGAGAAAGCAATGTCAAATCCTTGCAGTCTTAGTAAATGATCTTGTTGCAAGAGAAGGTAGAGAAATGACACTTGATCACCCACTACTTCAAGAGTTTTTTTATGTCTATCCAACTAAAATTATGGGGATTCCTCCTAAGAGAGATATTGATTTTTGCATAGATTTTGTGCCAGGTGCAGAACCCATCTCCAACGCTCCTTATCACATGAAAAATCAGGAGCTAAGTGAGTTAAAAGTAAAATTAGAAGAAATTTTGGAAAAGGGCTTTATCAGACCAAGTGTGTCACCTTGGGGAGCTTCAGTTATTTTTTTGAAGAAGGATGGCTTTGTCAGGTTATGTATCGACTATCGTCAGCTCAACAAGGTAACCATTAAGAATCGGTACCCTCTGCCAAGAATTGATGATTTGTTTGATTAAATGAAAGGGAAAAAGTATTTTCTAAGATTTATCTTTAGTTGGGCTATCATCAGTTAAGGATCCACGAAGCTGACATTCATCGAACAACCTTCTATACTCGGTATGGACATTATGAATTTAATGTAGTACCTTTCGCTCTCACGAATGCACCTTTAGTATTCATGAGCCTTATGAATGGGGTATTCAAGACTTTCTTGGATAAATTTGTGACAATATTTATAGATGATATATGTTTATACTCTAAATTAGTGGAAGAGCATGAACGACACCTTTGGCAAGTGTTACGATGCCTTCGAGAAAATCTGTTGTTTTCCAACTTAAAGAAGTGTGATTTTTCCAAATGAAATTTAAGTACCTTGGCCATGTTATCTTGTGCTAAGGAATAGCAGTTGACCCCACAAAGATACAAGATATAGTGTAATGGCCAACACCCACCAATGTCTTAGAAGTCTGAAGTTTTATGGGTTTAGCTAGTTACTACATGCGCTTTGTCAAGGTATTTTCCATATTATCCCATCCCATCACTTCCTTGCAAATGAAAGGAAAGAATTTAAATTGGATTGGAATATGTAAAATCTTTTCAAATATTAAAAGAAAAGTTAACCAATGCCCCAATTTTGGTCATACCTAACCCCACAGAAAACTTTGTAGTTTGCACGGATGCCTCCTTGGAAGGCATAGGAGTAGTGCTAATGCAAGAAGGAAGGGTTATTTTTTATGAGTCTAGGAAACTTAAAGACCATGAGCTTAACTACCCTATCCATGATTTGGATTTGGAAGCATTATTTCATGCCTTCAATTGATGGAGACACTTCTTGTGAGGGCATCGGTTTGAAGTACACACAGATCACCCAAGCCTTTGATACATTTTTACGCAACCAAATCTTAATGCCAGGTAGTGTAGCTGGAGGGAATTTTTATGTGAGTATTATTTTGAAGTTAGATATAACCAAGGAAAGGAGAATGGGGTAGTAGATGATTTAAGTAGGAGGCATGAACTATCCACACTCTCTCTTACTACTAACTTGAGAAGTCAAATTTTGTAGACACTCCCTTCGGATACTTGGTATCATGAAGTAAGGGCACAAATAGAATTAGGGACTTAGAAGGAATATTTTTGGGTTATTCTTTAGAATCATATGGCATATTAAGAAAATAAGGTCAAATTTATGTACCAATTTCAAGCAACCTTCGAAAGGTCATCATGACAAAAGCTCATCATGCTCCTTATTCAGCTCATCCAGGGGTTAAGAAAATGCATTCAGACCTACAAAAGATATACTTTTGGTCAGGTATGAGGAGAGATATAGAATATTTTTTGGCTAGGTGCTTGGAATGTCAAAGGGTCAAGGCCGAGAATCATCACCCAGCTGAAATCCTTCAACCACACTTAATTCCTGAATGGATATGGGATACAATATATATGGATTTTATTGTGGGACTACTAGTCACTTATCAAAGACATGCCACTATCATGGTCACAGTTGATAAGTTGACCAAGGTAGTACATTTTTCTCCTATGTAGTCATCCTATACTTCCTACTTAATAGCCAAGGTTTTCATAAAGGATATAGTCATGTTGCATGACGTCCCTAGGAAGTTTATCTCAGACAAAGATCCTATGTTCACTTCAGAGTTCTAGACCTTGTTGCAACATTCCTTAGGGACTCATATGAACTTTAATTTGGTATATCATCTAAAGACTCATGGTCAAATGGAGTAGGCAAATCAAGTACTTGAGGATATACTTAGAATATATGTGATGGACATACAGACCCACTAGGAAGACTATTTGTGCCTAGTGGATTTTGCATACAACAATGACTATCACAGTTCTATTGGAATGTTACCTTTCGAGACCCTTTATGGTCATCCTTTTTGTACACCTCTGAGTTGGGACCTCTTAGAGGATAGGGTACTCTTTGGACCAAAAATGTTATAGGATATGAAAAACTAGGTGCAGAGAATTAGAGAGAACCTTGTGACATTTCAGGACATGTAGTATGCAAATGCTCACAAATCTAACAAAGATTTTTCTGTTGGGGACAAGGTGTTTTTGAGAGTCTTCCTATGTAAGAGCCCTATCCATTATGGAAAAGGTCCTAAGTTGGCACCTAGGTTTTTGGGTCCATTTGAGATCCTAGAGAGGATAAGACTAGTTGCTTATCGACTCACCCTACCACCTAGCCTCACATGTATCCATGATATAATTCATGTAGCTATTCTTAGAGAGTATATTCCACATTTGACTCATGTATTGGATTAAAAAACTTTACAGGTAGAGGATGGGCACTGCCTTTGGAGCCAGTACGTATTCTCCAACAACAAACTTTTCCCTTTAGGGGTCATAGCATAGAGAAGGTAAAGGTCCTATGAGACCCCAATGATGAGGTCTCAAACACATGGGAGGATGCTAGAAGAATCAAAGCTACAAACCCATATTTATTTGTAGGCTTTTAGGAGCAAGCCTAATTCTAGGAGGAGAGGATGTAATACCTACCCTAGTACCCTAATATTTTGGACTGATAGTATTATTACATTGGGTATTATGGATTATGTTTTTTGTTTATTTTAATTATATGTTGAGATATTTTGAGTATATGTTTTGATAATAAAAATAAATGAATTATATTTTTAGCATGACATTGTGTTCATATATATGATTGTATTGTTTATTAAAATGATTCATTTCTTGTTTTTCATTGATTAGTTTGGAGCTAACCATACTATTCCCAATTATGATTGGATATTGATGCTGTCTGATGTGCTTGTCAGAGGAGGAGAGGTAGTTGTGGTCACTTCTAGGGAGATCCACACGATGTTGAACTCTCCCTCCTTGTCTGGTACTATTTGTATATATACATATACATATACATACATACATATATGTGTGTGTGTGTGTTGGTGTATATATTTCTCTTGACTTGATGATGCAGGATGCAAGTACCAGGAACTGACTCCACCTGACCACACGGGTCTGAGTGTGCCTTCAAATCTTCAAACGTTGTTGTGTGGAGATATTGCCAAGATAATCTCAAGGAACCCTTGTTGACTTAGGTTCATGTTTAGGAAGTCACCTTATGTGGGGGTTTGGGCAATATCTTTATTTTTTTTATTTTGAGATTTATGTTTTAGAGTATATTTTCGTTGTTTATTTATGTATGTTAAGGATTATACTTTTCTATATTTTAGATAAGTGTAAAATTGGATGTATTAGATTGTGTATTATATATGTGTATGCATACATGGCTACACACATATATACCTACAGATATATAAATATATATAGAAATGTTTTTTGTATGTATAAATGTATTTTTATGATTGTAGAATAAATAATGTAATCATAAAATAAAAATAAAATAAATAAGAATAATAAATCACTTATTAGTAAAAACTAGCTTACCTAAAAGTTTTGAACCGGAGACCTCCTAGGAGATAGGCTAGTTAGTTTCCATTGGGCTTTGTGAGTTAATTGGGAATTCTTTTTACCTTTAACATTATTATGGTCTTGGAAAGTAAAATAAGTAAATAAAAACATAAAACGTATAATTTAGGCTTACGGGAATTATTTTATTTTTTGAACAAACTATAGTAGTTGGAGAAGTTTCTTCTTGTAAATCAACTCCTCCAACCATATGGTTGGCTATTGGTATTTGGAAGAATGGATGATTTGAGGATTAGGATAAAATTGGAGAGATTTGGGGTTTCTGGAAAAATAAAAATTGGTAGATTGTTTTAGAGAAAATTTTAGAATAGAGACATAGTTGGAGTTAGGAGAATCTTTGTGAGGAAGGAGGTGTTTGGTCTTAGAGAGAATTATAATTATCTCCCATAAGGATGACCATCATCCTAAATTTTTGAAGAAGGTGTTGGTCCATACCGAAAGTTGAGGATTGCTCAACATTGAAAGTGTTTTCTCAACAGGACTCCAAGTAGGATCTCAAACCAGGGAAAATTACCTTAAATGTCTATGAATATCTATGTGTATTATTTTAAATACATATAATGTTCATTTATCTACAATTTTATATTATTTAAATAAATTTTTTTATTAGGAAAAGATGTTGGAAATGTGTTCTATGATAGTCGAAAGGAATGGTGAAATGTTGATAGAATAACTCTTCTAAATTTATTCTTGGGAGGTTTGTTATTGTCATTATGGATGTTATGGAGTGATCTCCTCTGTATATTTTTTCTTTATGGAAGTTTAGGGAAGTTTAGGAAAGTTTAGAGAAGTTTAGGAATGTTTAGGATGGATTAGGAAGTCCTGTAAGTGATTTTCATTTCTAAATGTTTATGCAATTTTTTGACAATAGATTCTTAATAGTTTTAGTTTTTATTTAATTGGGTTGTTTTTGTGAGTTGAAGAGGGGTTCTAGATGTTGTACTAAGATACCTTAACTAGTTATATCTTAGGAAACCTTCCCCAAACACTCTTCATACTTTATTTTGGTCTTATATTCAATTTGGAGCAAATTTGGAAGCTTTTGAGTTAGTTCTCATATGAGTAAAGTTTGATCATGTTTACTCATACTAGCCTATGGGGATACTCATACTATCCCATGGGAGTACTTTTATTAGACTCTAGGAATACTCTTATGGTAATTTGGGGTCGTGGGATTCATTTTGGGCACCTTATGGCATGGGGTTTGATCTCTATCTTATAGTTTTGATCTTGATCCATGTCTGCATCACTTTACCTCTCTGAATGTTCAATATACTACTTGAGCTTAATCATAAATTTGTACTTAAGGTGTCTTTTTGTGACATCCTTTTTATTATTCTCATTTTTCATATAGTTAAGGTTAGGAATCATCTTGAGAGTTTGAGTACACATGAGAGCTCCCTAGCCTATGGATTAGTGCATTTGAAGTGTTTTCATTTATTTTTCACATGTTTTGGGTAGGGAACTAGGTGCCTTCAGTGAGTGGCTCACCATAGGTGTCAGGACCCAAATTGGTTTCCAAGGGATCCTATGGGTGAGTTTGTAATCAAGTGATAACCTTAAAATTAACTTGAGGGGGGGGTTTCAAAAGATAATGAAAGATATATATAATGGTAAGTCCACATAGACCTGTTCGAGTAATTGAACCATGTGTAGCTTCTAGGGTGGATCATTAACATAAAAAGGGGTCCAAAGTTACATGTTTTCTAGGGTGGATCCCAATACATAGGTTGTGTGATGACACTCATCTAGATGGTATTCTAGAACCTTAACCTTTGTGTTATAGCATGGTGATATTTTGATTTTTATGCCCTTTCTCTTTTGGTATTTGAGTGAATGATTCATTTTCTTTAGATTACCTTAGGCCTTGTGAGTACCATAGTTCTATCTCCTAGCACGAGTGGTGGGACTTCATGAGTCTCACATGGTTGGGTGAAAAATCATTTTTGAGGCACTATTTTTGGTTTGTGTTTGGGATTAGATTTAGATTTGGATGGTGATGAATACTTCCTATTTGTATCATTTACTTCTATCTAAATATTAATTCAAAATGTAAAGACCTATTGTAAGCCCTTTGGGCAATTTAATGTAATTGTAATTGTAATTGAAAGAAAGAAGAAATGCAATTGGGAAGAGTAGTTTTACGATTATCAAAAGGTAATGCTTAGTTGAAAACCAAAAATTTGTAATAAAGGAATGCAATTATGTACCTTCTTCCCTATCTCTCTTTGAATCTTGAAATAAAAATTGGAAAGTAAGGATTTCTAAATTGCAATTTTACTTATGTTTTGCAAGTATAAATGTACTATATGTAGGTATGGTTAATTGGAAAACAAATTAAAGATGAAAGGATAAATGTATTTAAGTTTTTGAAAGAAGTAAAATGTTATTTATGTGTACCTCTTTTCTAAAAGTTAAATGTTATGCTAAGTAGGTAAGGAAAATGAAATCATAAGCTAGTTAAATGTATCAGTGGTTTAAATATTCATAATTGTCATTTTACCTTTTTCTTTTTGCGTTTACCTTAAAAATTTCCTAAAAATGAAAAATCCCTAAAAAATAGTGTCATACCTAGTCGTCATAATTTTCATTTTACCTTTTGCATTTTGTATTTACCTTAGACATTTCCTAAAAGAAAAAAAATATCAAAAAAAAATATTGTCATACCTAGTCATCATAATTATCATTTTACCTTTTTCATTTTGCATTCACCCTAGACATTTCCTAAAAAAAAAAATCCCTAAATAAAACTAGTGTCATTCTTAGTCGTTATAATATTTATTTTACCTTTTGCATTTTGCATTTACCTTAGACACTCTAAAAATCCAAAATCCAAAATCATAATATCATTCCTAGATTCCTAGATTTGATTCTTGTATTCATTGTTCCATTTGCATATGCCAAATATGTGATGCCAAAGGAAAATAAGGTCAAGTAGTTCCCAACACTGACCCTAACTTTAACCCAACCAGAAATATGGACTTTTCATCTATATAATTTAACACACCAAGAACCTCAAGATGTCTACCTAGATGAGAAGCAACTTTACCACCATTACCACCTTTACCTCCTTTCAGTGATAAATTCTCAGTTGAAAACATTAGAGAATAATGTGTATACACCTAAAAATGGTCAAGAAAAATCAAAGAAAGAAATTAGTGATCAAAGTAGAAATTAATTGAAAATCAAAGCCAAGAGGATTAATTAAATCAAAAGATAAAATAATTGTGCAATCAATTAATTGTATAGTTTAAATCAAATTCAATCCAACCCATTCAAGGGGAGACATGGCTAATTAAATCAATTAATAAATCCTATTATTATCACCTATCACATGAAGACAAAACTCAATCAACCAAAATGGTGAGAGCATTTTGATCATAGGGATTACTCAAGATTCTTTTCTATCTTCACCATCCATCTTCCCTTTGCTATATTGACCATCCATTCTTGTCTCTTTGTCCAAAAATTTGAAACCATTGACTCAACTCACCTCTAACAATGGAGCAACCTAAATCATATCTAACTCACCTTCCTAACTTTAGGAATCCTTTAAATAGAGTGCATTACTAGATAAAATCATCCTTTATCTAGAGCATTATTACTATATAAATTTTGTACTCGAGCTTAGGAGTTTTTATTTGATAATTTACAATTGTGTCAATCATAATGGAGAAATTTAGCATGATTGAGCTAGAATGGGGTTGCATTTAATCAATAGAACTTTATTTTTCTCATTCAAGGATTGTCACCAATGGATGTTAATCTGAGAGAATTTTAATTAGCTTTTCTAGATAGGGATCCATAGGATGCTTATTGTCATTATTTCAATTCGAGTTATTTAAATAGTTGTATTTCTTGTAATTGAGTTGATTTTATTGATGAACTAATCCTATGAAGATATTTTACATACACAAAATGACACCCACCATGGGGCTCATGCCTCATACTCACATTTTCTAATGATCTTTTGTGTTTTTAAGTGGATTTATGTTGTAGATTTTCAAATTCAAGTACAAAAATGCATTTGATAGGTGAAATGACGTGTACACGGTGAATTTTGACATATTTTCACAGTAAAATAATATGTACGCTAAGAAGATCGACGCATTTTCATATCCTTTCGATGCATTTGCAGAACCTTTTGTCTTCTCTCTTATATTCTTTTAGCATGTTCCAAAGTTATTTTAATGCATTTTCTATATCTTCTAATGTTTCTACAAGTTTAATCATTTTAATAATGCCTGGAATTATTTAAATAACATGTATGATACATTATGTAACCCATAGTAAAATACAATAAAACGTATGAAGTTTTATGTAGCATGTAGTACTATCATTGATAAAATTTTAAATTTTACCAATTTAATGATTATAACTTAGTTTGTTTTTGACAACGCATAAGAAGGCGCAGAAGCTCATTTCTAGATCTGTGAACTACTTCAAGAAAAAGAAAAAATGGAACTTATCTCAATCTCAAAAGAAAATTATTTTGCAAATTTAATTGAGGACGTGAGTGAAGAAATTAAAGCATATGATAGATATGAGAAAATCATTAGTGCTTATAAATCTAAATATATTTCCCTCAATTGGATTTTCTCTCCTTAATTTGATATTTTGATAATTTTGGAAAGAAAATTGCAAAGTTATTTCAATTTGTTTTTTCCCTCACTTTGCCTTGGGTTTGTTGGACTAACATTTTTGAAAGGAGGAGACTTAGGAGCTAGAACAATCACCACTAGGTGAGTGATAAATGCAAAAATTGATTAAAATATTAAAATTTTTCTAGCCTTTGATAGCTTCAAAGAAGGTAACCCTAAAACCCTATGAAATTTCTTAAATTGAGGCATTCAATTCAAAATCTAGCCTAATTAGAACCAAATTTGAATATAAAGTGAGGTATTAGGGACATTCTCTTCACCTTTTTTGGTGAATCAAACTCCTATACATGCCATATTTGAGAGGATGATAAGCTAAGAAATTAACCACACACCAAAACAAAGCCTTCTTATTTTTGGATGAAAGTACTAAGTATATTTTCTTCACCTTTTGGTGAGTAAAAAATGCCAACATTCTCTAGTCCTCCTAGATTAAAAGGCTTGGTATAGAACCATGTTAAATGTTTTGGTGATTTTAATTTCTCTCATTTGTATTCCTTGCTTTCATATGAAGATGTTAGAGCTTTAGTGGGCATGCCTCCTGAGAACATGCCTTAACGAGGCTGGTGAGAGGGATGACCCAAAGTCGGAACAAGATGATGTTGGAAACTGCAATTGAAGCAATTGTTGTATTGTCATTGATGTCAAACCTTAACTGGTAAGACTATTGCTACTTAGGAATGTACTATATCTATTGTGAGAAGGGAAAGAAAGGATGGTAACAATAGCACCTAGGGAAAGGTTGAGTTATCTTGATACTGCAAAGTGTACTTGACTATGTTGTACAATGATGGGACAATGTATTGTTTATCTTAGTAAGATTGAGGACTAAATTGGTAGGCTTAACCGAGAAAAAATGAAGAAATCATGTTTAAGCTGAGTTATGATTAGTGTCGATCGAGTTAGTGTATGCTGAGAAAAAATCTAGTGTCGACCGAGTATCAGTTAATTGTCGAGGAAGATAGTATATGCCGAGGAAACAGTTTTAGTAGTGACCGAGCATTTTACATGAAGACCGAGTGGATGATCACATTATTGACCGAGCATCAACATTTTTATATTTGAAGAGAATTCAGATTTGGAACCGACATTGTTGAATTCATGGATTATGTAAAACATGTTGACTTTATTTATTGATTGTATGGAAGCATTTAATGCTTTGTAAAACATTTTATTGTAAATATTTATGAGATTTGAGATGATTCTAAAAGAGGAGATGAAGAACATGAAGTGGGTAGATTCAATCAATCTGACCTAACCCTAAGATCTACGAAGGAGATTAAGCGACAAAAGATAAGTTAACCTAACAGAGAAAAGTATTAAGGGAACCTAAACATTAGGTATGAGAATGCATGGGTGAAGTAGATGATGGAAGAACAGTAAGTTTTATTGACTGTATAAGTGAAAAGGCTGAAGGAGGAGTGTGGTGATTTCTTGAAGAAAAGTTCTGAGCATATCAAAGATGAAGATGGCAAAGTTTCAAAGTCAGTAAACCAGCATTTGTGTACGGAATTCGATTTGATATTTGCAAAGTGAGTTGTATGTTTTTCAGATCAATACTGTTGCTACTTTCTAACCATTGTAACAGTCAAAATCCTTTTAACAGAGGTTGACCTAATAGTCATAAGTTAAATCCTTTAAACAAGGTTGCATTCTAATGGAGTGTATGTAAGTCCTGTAACAAGGCTCACTTTTAACAGGGTGATTGAAATCCTTTAACTGGTTCACACCTGATAGTGTGTATTGTAACCTTTGACAAGGTTGGCTTTTAACCGAGCTCACTTCAGAAGAGTGAAAATAATAGTAGCATGTTACAAAGTGGTTTTTCTCATATTGGGTTTCCACTATAAATCCTGGTGTCAATACTTGTGTGAATGTTTTGGTTTGAACATTTATGTGTTTTACAAGTTAGTTACAGGTAGGTAGTGGACTGTAGTGTTATATGTTTCTATTATTGAATCAGTGATGACCGAGTTTGTTTTGGTTGCTTGATCTGATTTAAGGAAAAGTTTTTGAAGTTATTTTATACATCAAGACCTGAGAACAACTGATTCACCCCCCCCCCCCCTCCCTGTTGTTCTAAATCATATTAACAATTGGTATCAGAGTTGTGTTGCTTATTGGTGTCTACAGAAAACAATTTTAAAGGGACTTGAAGCAAATGATCAAGATGTATAAGGAGGTACCGAAGCTGAACAAGGAAAACTTCCCTGCATGGCAAAGCTTGATGAAGTTGCATCTGGCTAGTATTGGTGATTCTGCAAAATACTACATTGAGCATGACTATGTCACACCTGTTGCACCTTTGACTGCCGAGGAAATCAGAGCTAAGAAAGAACATAATTAGGCAATGCTGGAAATTGCATCTGCCCTAAGCTATCTAGAATTTGAGGATATTAAGGACTGCACAACTGCTAAAGATACGTGGGACACTCTTACAAAGATCTATAGTGGTGATCTATATGTGCTGAAAGCTAAAGCTGAGAGTCTCAAAGGTAAGTTTGATGAAATGAGAATGAATGAAGATGAAAACATTGCACAATATTATGGTAGAATAAAAGAAGTTGTGAATGCTATTAGAGGAGCAAATGGAACTATTGATAATGAGACCATAATTGGAAAAGTGCTAAGAACTCTACCTCCTATATATGCTATTAAGATCTCAGCTATTCAGGAATCTAGATGTAACTCTGGAAATGTGCTTACCTTGGAAGGTTTGATTGGCAAACTGACTGCTTTTGAACTGTCTAATTATGATAATTTCACTGTTGGTAGTATTGGAAATGTTGAATCTGCTTTTAAGTCATAATTAGTTATGAACAAGCCTAAGAAAGAAAAAGAAATATGCACCAATGAAAATGAAAGCGAAAGTGAAAGTGACAGTGACACGACTGATGAAGATCTTGAAGATCTAGAAGCTCTTATGACTAGAAGACTGAGAAGAGGAAAAGTAAAATATAAAGGTAAACTCCCTATTATATGTTTTGCATGTAATAAAGTCGGTCATATAGCTGCTACATGTCCTGACAGGAAGGATAAAGATGAAGAAAGAAACAATAGACATAAAGATAGAAGAGATGACAAAGGCTACCAAAGGTACAAAGACTACAAAGGAAAAGGTAAGAAATCTTGTTACATTGCTGAAGAAGAGACTGACACTGATAGTAATGATTTTGAAATTGATGTAGTCTATGTTGCAATGAAAGATGAATCTGATGAGGATGAGAAAACTACATTGATTTCCTATGTGAACAAGAATGACAAATGGATTATAGATAGTGGTTGTTCACATCACATGATTGGTGACAAAAGTAAATTTGAGACCTTACATCATTATAAATGTAAAAGTGTAACATTTGGTAATGATGCAGCATGTCCTGTTAGAGGAAAAGGATTGATTAAACTGACTGATTAAATCTCTTGTGAAAATTCTTATTGGGTTGAAGGATTGAATTATAATTTGCTAATTGTTGCTCAGCTCAACAGAACTGGTTACCAAGTGGAATTTCATCATAAGAAAGCTAAGATATTTGATGCTACTGGTGAACTGATTGGAAGTGGTGAGTAGACCAGAGGTAATTTGTTCTATCTTGACCTATATGAAGAAATATGTATGATTGCACAACTTGATGACATTTGGTTATGGCATAAGAGGCTATGTCATGTTAACTTTGACAATCTGGTAGAGATAAGTAAGAAGAAGAAAGTAAGAGGCCTACCTAGATTAAAGAAACCTGAGAATGTGATGTGCAAAGAATGCCAGTTAGGAAAAATGACCAACTCAAGTTTCAAGAGCAAAACCTTTACTTCTGAACACATTTTAGATTTGGTTCATACTGACCTTTGTGGACCTATGGGTATACAAAGTTACTGTGGAGCTAGATATTTTATCTTGTTTGTTGATGATCATACCAGGATGATGCATGTAATGTTTCTAAAAGAAAAATCTGATGCTTTTTAAATTTTTAAGTGGTATTTGGCTAAGGTTGAGAAGGAGACAGGTAGGAACCTGAAATGTCTTAGATCTAACCAAGGTGGAGAATTTACATCAAATGAATTCAATCTTTTTTGCAATGATAGAGGAATCAAAAGACAGATGTCTGTGCCTAGGACACCTCCACAAAATGGTATAGCAGAAAGAAGGAACAGATCTATTTTGGATTGTGCAAGGACATTATTGATTGAAAAGAATGTGGCACAGAAATACTGGAAATAAGCTATAAGTACAGCTGTTTACACTCTTAACTAGGTACAGATCAAGAAAGGGACAAATCTGACACCCTATGAATTATGGTATGGGCATGCACCGAGTGTTAAATACTTTAGAATCTTTGGAAGCAAGTGTTACTTATTGAAAGACAATAGGAATGGAAAGTTTAATGCCAAAAGTGATGAAGACATATTCCTAGGCTACTCCACAAAAAGTAAAGCTTATAAGTGTTTGAACTCTAACACTAAAAAAATTGTGGAAAGTGTGAATGTAAAAATTGATGAGTATGTAGAAAGAAATGAAGCCGACAGCAAAATAGAACTAGAATATTACAGATCTTTTGTGTACATTGAGGAAATAGAAGAGGCAGCTAACAGAATTGCACCTGATGTCGAGTCTCAGGCAAACAATGTCGAGCGATAGGAAATGATTATCGAGCATCAGGAAAATAGTGTTGAGAGAGAACAAGAACATGCCATGCTACAAGACAATGCTATTGAGTATCATGAAGAGGTTGCCGAGCATTTAGAAGCTGAATCTGACAATCTTGTTGGGGAACTTGATGAAATAGAGGAGAAAATGCTAAACCTATTTTGGCAAAATATGTAAGAAGACATCACAAGCCTGAACAGATAATTGGAGATAAAGACATTGGAATTCAGACCAGAAGCAAAACCAAGGATCCAACATGCTTACTATGTGTGTTTGAACCTAAGACAACTAAAGAGGCATTAGAAAATGAAGACTGGATACAAGAAATGAATGAAGAGATTGACCAGATTGAGAAGAATGAAACCTGGACTCTGGTGCCGAGACCTGCAGATAAGAATGTTATAGGAACAAAGTGGGTGTTTCGAAACAAGTTGAATGAAAAAGGTGAAATCACTAGGAACAAAGCTAGGTTGGTATGCAAAGGCTACGCATAAGAAGAAGGAATAGATTATGGGGAGACATTTGCCCTTGTAGCTAGATTGGAAGGAGTAAGAACTGTTCTTGCATATGTTGCTTATAAAGATTTCAAGGTATATCAAATGGATGTCAAGTCTGCATTTTTAAATGGTGTACTAGAAGAAGAAGTTTACATAGAATAGCCAGAAGGTTTTATTGATCAAAATAGAAGACACATGTTATGCAAATTGAACAAAGCATTGTATGGATTGAAACAAGCTCCCAAAGCATGGTATGAGAGGTTGCATAACTATCTGATGTAGATTGGATTTTCCAGAACAAATGACACAAGCAATTTGTACTTGAAGGATGAAGAAGGTAAAGGTATTCTATTGGCCAAAATTTTTGTTCATGACATTATTTTTGGTGGACAAGATGCATTGTGTAAAAGTTTTTCAAAAGAAATGCAAACTGAATTTGAAATGAGTATGTTTGGTGAGATCAAATTCTTTGTTGGTTTACAAGTATATCAGATGAAGAAAGGAATTTTCATTACACAGTCTAAGTATGTTAATGAAATACTAAAAAATTTTGGAATGGAAGATGCTAGACCAGTGGGAACTCCTATGGTTACTAGACAAAAGTTATCTAAGAATGATGATGCTGCAGAAGTTAACCAGACTTTGTACATATCCATGATTGGAAAATTGCAATATGATGTACATAGTAGACCAGATATTGCACTAGTTGTTGGGATTGTGGCAAGATTCTCTGCCAATCTTAAGGAAACACACATGATGGCGGTGAAAAGTATCATGAGATACTTGAAAGGAACTGCTGACTATGGGTTATACTACAAGAAGAATGACAAATTTGAACTTAGAGTATACACTGATGTTGATTGCGCAAGAAATGTAGATGACAGAGAAAGCACTAGTGGTGGAGCTTTCTTTCTTGGATAGAGATTAGTCTCTTGGACAAGCAAGAAACAAAATTCCATTTCCCAATCTACTACTGAAGCCAAGGATGTTGATGCTGCAGTAAACTGTTTAAATTTAATATGGATAAAATAGTTGTTGATAGGCATGAAAGAAGAAATCACTGAACCTATTGTTATTTTCTGTGACAACACAAGTGCCATCAATATTTCTAAGAATCCAGTGATGCACACTAAGACCAAGTATATAGAAATCAAGTATCACTATTTGAGGAAATTGGTACAAGACAAGGAAGTCTGAATGGAATATGTGAATACAAAAGAACAATTGGCAAACATATTCACTAAAGCTTTACCTAAAGAAGCTCATGAGTATTTGAGAAGTCAATTAGGGGTCCTTCCCCTAACTGAGGCTCCCTAGTCAAGCTAGGAGCACTGCATCAAATATGCTACAGCAGAATAATTGACAAATTGATGCAGAAGATTGTCACACTTTAGGACTATCCTAGAGCTATGAAGAAGAAGCAAAGACAACAAATCAGTCATAAGAAAGATGACAGACGGAGAAACACTGAGCTGTACAGATATATCTACATCTTTTGGATGTAAGTTTTAGTTGTTGCTTTGGCATTTTTTTCAAAGAGGGAGATTGAACTGAAATGATACTATAACACATGAACTGAAGAGTAGGGATGATGAACAGAAATGAAAGATCAGGATGGAGGAAGATCCAGATACTTCTGACGGTCACAGAAGTGAGATTTACAGATTATGAATCAGAATGAAGCTAAGGATATTATAAATTTTCTCTAATGGACAAATAAGTTTTTGGATTGGTTGGTAATCCATGTGTTATTCAGGTGATATCATATGGTGTTGCCATCAATGCCAAAGAGGGAGATTGTTGGAAACTACAATTGAAGCAATTGTTGTATTGTCATTGATGTCAAACCTTAACTGGTAAGACTATTGCTACTTAGGAAAGTACTATATGTATTGTGAGAAGGGAAAGAAAGGATGGTAACAATAGCACCTAGGGAAAGGTTGAGTTATCTTGATACTGCAAAGTGTACTTGACTATGTTGTACAATGATGGGACAATGTATTGTTTATCTTAGTAAGATTGAGGACTAAACTAGTAGGCTTAACCGAGAAAAAATGAAGAAATCATGTTTAAGCCAAGTTATGATTAGTGTCAACCAAGTTAGTGTATGCCGAGCAAAAATCTAGTGTCGACCGAGTATCAGTTAATTTCTGAGGAAGACAGTATATGTCAAGGAAATAGTTTTAGTAGTGACCGAGCATTTTACATGAAGACCGGGTGGATGATCACAGTATTGACCGAGCATCAACATTTTTATATTTGAAGAGAATTCAGATTTGGAGCCAACATTGTTGAATTCTTGGATTATGTAAAATGTGTTGACTTTATTTATTGATTGTATGGAAGCATTTAATGCTTTGTAAAACATTTTATTATAAATCTTTATGAGATTTGAGATGATTCTAGAAGAGGAGATGAAGAACATGAAGTGGGTAGATTCAATGAATTTGACCTAACCCTAAGATCTACAAAGGAGATTAAGCAACAAAAGATAAGTTAACCTAATAGAGAAAAGTATTAAGGGAACCTGAACATTAGGTATGATAATGCATGGGTGAAGTAGATGTTGGAAGAACAGTAAGTTTTATTGACTGTATAAGTGAAAAGGATGAAGGAGGAGTGTGGTGATTTCTTGAAGAAAAGTTCCGAGTAGATCAGAGATGGAGATGGAAAAGTTTCAAAGTCAGTAAACCAACATTTGTGTATGGAATTGGATCTAATATTTGCAAAGTGAGTTGTATGTTTTTTAGATCAATACTGCTACTACTTTCTAACCATTGTAACAGTCAAAATCCTTTTAATAGAGGTTGACCTAACAGTCATATGTTAAATCATTTGAACAAGGTTGCATTCTAATGGAGTGTATGTAAGTCCTGTAACAAGGCTCACTTTTAATAGGGTGATTGAAATCCTTTAACTAGGTCACACCTGACAGTGTGTATTGTAACCTTTGATAGGGTTGGCTTTTAATCGAGCTCACCTCAGAAGAGTGAAAATAATAGTAGCATGTTACAAAGTGGTTTTTCCCATATTGGGTTTCCACTATAAATCCTGGTGTCAATACTTGTGTGAATGTTTTGGTTTGAACATTTATGTGTTTTACAAGTTAGTTACAACTAGGTAGTGGACTGCAGTGTTATATGTTTCTATTATTGAATCAGTGATGACCGAGTTTGTTTTGGTTGCTTGATCTAATTTAAGGAAAAAATTTTGAAGTTATTTTATACATCAGGACCTAAGAACAACTGATTCAACCCCCCCCCCCCCCCTCTCTTTTGTTCTAAATCATATTAACAGGTGAAGCCAACCTATTCCACCCACTATAAATAAAGACCTTGGTTAAGTTGAAAAGATTAGAGGGAAAAAAATATCAAATGTTTTGACTCATAGGGCTATAGACCTCAATCACATGTGTGTGACTACATGTTCCTTGTATGATTCATTTGAATTTTTTTTTTGGAAGCCAAACTAAACACCCGATTAATCTAGAAATCCTTACCTTTAGAGACAAGTTTAAAAACCAATTTTGAACATAAGTAGATTGCATGAAGTGGCTTATTGTGAAAGACCCATTTAAGTGTTCTCAAACATGAAATTTTTTATTTAGAGGGCAAGGATAAAAGACATTTATTTTTGAACTTGTTGTGGTTGATGATACATGTTTACAAGAAGAAGACATCCATTCAAATCTAACCAACCTAATTTTAAAAAAAATAATCAATTGGAGACCAACCTAATAAAGCTTCATCTCCTGATATATCCTATGACACATATGCAAAATCCTATAATGCATTTCAAAAATTATGCCACTCATTCAAAAAAAAATTCAATGCATCTGAAAGTAGAAGTAGCACATACCAACATTTTTCTAGCGCATTTAAACCATCAAATAACACTTCTGAATAGTAGAGTAGCACGTAGGCCTTTTCCAGCTAGCGTGTATATGTGTTTATGTGATGCGTACTAGGTCTTTTCCACTATGTACATAATAAAAATTCAAAACAGTGAGATTTTTGGGGTCTTTCAATCAAAATTGAATATATTTTTAGATACTCTTTTTAGATTTTTATTTTCTCAAGGAAAAAACTAGGTCAAATCGTCATAATTTTAAATTTTCAAAGGAATTCAAAGGATTGGTCTTCAAAAGGTTAAAATCTCAAAATTTTGATTTTTCTTAATGACGGTCTTCACCAGATCCCATCACATTAAGTTATCTTTGCAAGAAGAAAGAACATATCTTAGACAAGAAATCACATACGAAGATGAAACCTTGCAATCTCCTTTTATACCATTTGAAGAAGAACAAGAGAAAAGAGATCATATTCTAGATTTATTTGAAGAACAAATCATTCCAATGGTGGAAAATAATAATAACTATGATCAAGATCAAAACCACAATAATGCAAACTAAGATCAAAATCGTCATACGCATCAAGATGAAGAACCAACTAAAGCGAGGGTTGATGAGGCAGCTCAAAATCCCTTGTTCCACAAATTCATGGAGAAAATTTTGGAAAGGGATAAGGAAATATATTTTTTAAACTTATCTTGATTAGGGTTAAACTTCCTTATAATTTTGACACATCAACCTTAAAGAAGGATGAGGAAGAAGAAGATCCAATTAGAGTGATGAAAAAACAACTCAAACTATTCCAAACCCAAATTGATAACACAAAGAAGGAAATGACTCCTAAAAAAAATTTAATTGAATTCATATGCACATTTCCCTTTGAAATTTTTTTCATCATGCTACCTTTTCCTCCAAAGGTGTTCTTTCCAAAGTATGAAAAGTATATGGGTAAATCAGACCCACAAGACCATTTGAGAGAATTTTGTGCCTTAAATATTGATTTCAAGCATGACACAACTTATTAAATGAGATCATCCCCTAGAAGACTTGGAGGGAAATAAATGCAGTGGTTTTAAAAAATACCCTCGGGTATAAAGACATTTGAAGATTTAGCCTCCAATTTTGTAACACATTATTCCTACAATATTGAGCACGAAGTCACCATGCTAAATCTATGTAATACCAAGAAAAGAGAGGGTGAGTCCTTCTTAATCTTCTTATAAAGATGGAGAGAGGTTTTTTCTTGTTATCCTAGAAGTTTACCCGAGAAGGAGAAAATGGACATTCTCATGAACAATCTAAATATGGAGATGAAATATTGATTACAACTCAATGTCCACACACTTTTGAAAAATTCATTGAAAATGGGATCAAAATAGAATATGTTTTAGTGATAAAAGGATAAATAAGACTTTACAAAGAAAACAAAAATTTCTCTAACACTAACAACAATTTCAACAACAACAAGGTTACCAATAATAATAATGAAAAACCTAGTTTTGGCTAAATAATACCAATAAAAACCTTGTGAATGATGGGGTTGTAGAGGATAAAAACCTTAAGGCTACTCCTTTCAACTTATCAAGTGGGTCTATTCAAAATTTTAATCAAACAATCAAGACACCTTTCAACAACAACAACAACAATTTGTTTAATAATCAAGGAACCAACAAACCAAGACCTTTCTTCAATTCAAACCAAAGAAAGAAGTTCACACCCATGGGTGAACCCCTTGAAAATTCACTAAGAACTCTTGTCTCTAATAAACTCCTTATTCTATCAAATTCAAGTCCTTATGAACCAAAATTTAAGCCTTCATGGTGGAATGACGCCCATCATTGTGAATATCATAGGAATAAAGGGCATAAAACAAATGAGAGCATGAAATTGAAACACATGGTTCGAGACTTGATAGATGATGGTACAATCAAGGTGGATAGTCCTCCAAACAATGATGATGGCATGATATTAAAAAATTGTTTCTTTAATTACAAGAAAGGTGAACCCTTGAATTCCAATCAAAATAACAAAAGAAGTAATGACAAGGTAAATTTTTATCACACATACAATAATACCATCAATACTTTGTCAGGATATTAGAATACTATCAATGTCATTGTGGTCAAAGACAAACAAGAAAAATAAACCTCCAATGTGGTAACTAGGGGGAAAGCTTCAAAGGTGGCATTACAAGGGACTGCCCCTAAAACCACTTTACCTACTCAATCATCCTCTTATCAAAGACAATACAACCTTTTGGACCAACTCCTAAGGACACCAACACAAATATAAATCTTGGAGTTGTTAAAACTTTCACCAACCCACAAATAAATATTGGAAAAGGCTCTTGTTGAGACTACTGTTCCTAATGACTTGCATATTGATAGATTTTAAAACATGGTTGGACACCTCATTGTGCCTCATTACTATATTTTTTTGAGCAAGATGATATATCCTTAAATCATCCCCAAAATATCCCATTTCACATAGAAGTCTTGATACATAAATATCGTGTCAAAATATTCCTAATTGATGGTGGTGCCGACCTAAATATTTTTATCTTAAGTCTTGTGAAAGCTTTACGATATTCTAAATAATGCTTTGATCCTAAAATAAAAATTACAATCAAAGCTTATGATGACAACGAAATATCTTCAAAAGGAATGGTTATTTTTCCCATTTAATTTGGCCCAATCCAAAAGGAAACAATTTGGAAAGTTATTGACCTTAAATTGGCATACAACATTTTGTTACGAAGGTCATGAATCCATTAAATAAAAGTGATACCTTTGACATATCATCAATGTCTAAAATTTCCTTATATGGGTCAATAAATCATGGTGAGTGGAGATCTAAATCCATTCCAATATTACAATAATATCAAACCCTTGAATGACTCATTGGTCCCAAAAAATAGTGAAAGTGTTACATTAAGCAGGTCAAAATAAATAACTCAAGACCAAAGTTCAAATGCTAATTCCACATCAAAAGGAAAAGAAATGATAGAATAAGAAAGTAAACTTGTTTATTCAAATCAAGAAAACACAAACTTACCTGCATCAACTAAAGGAAAAGACAGAGTTAGCTTTTTAGGATCAAAAGAGGAAGATTAAAAGAATGCCAACCCAAGTGTTTCACACTAAGAAGGGGACAATTCAAAATCCTCTAAAATTAAAAAAGAAGAAGCCAAAGATAAGGATTATCAAAAGATGGACAACATGATGAAATATTTTGAGAAACAATGCAAAATCAAGCAAAAAGGTGTGGGATAATATTCCTTGTCAATGGTGGATTTAGCTATTTCTCCTAGATCTGATGTAAAACCATCTAGTTCTAATTCAACTCAAAAGTACAATGAATATTTTGTAAGAGCTGGTACTTCTTCACCCATAGAAGACTATGATAATGAGATCTTTAAATGGCTTTATAAAGATGATGAAGCATCAAGCTCAAACCAAACATCAAATGAAGAAAGGTTTAAATTATCAGCATCCCAACACACCAATATGGAAAAAGATATCAAATCATGAAAACTATGTTCTACAAAGGAAAGGGAACCTTGGGAAGAAAAAATGAAGGTTTTTTAGGACCAATAGAAATAATTTGGAGAGATAGTAAAGAAAAATCAGGGTTAGGGTACCTAGAGAAAGGATATTTTTAAAAAAAATCATCCACAATTTCATGAACAAAATTTGCAATAATTTCCCAAAGTGATGAAGATTCTAATGAATGGGAATGGAAATATTTTTCCGAAGAATCTTGCTAGGACAAAGACATGGATTTGATTCATACATATGCTCCTATATCTAGTTCAAGCAAAGGAAAAAGTTCTAATCAAGAGTCAAGTTCTAGACAAGCTTCAAGTTTAAATCAGGGATCAAGTTCTAATCAAGAACCTAACTCAAGAAAAGAATCAAGTGGGTCCTAAAGGATGGTGATCCCTATACACCTTCATAGTTACCAAGAACAAATGAAGAGTCATATATATTGCCCAAATTAGTAGAATCTAATGTTAGGTTTAACCCACAAGATTTTTATCCTAAAGAAATCCAAGAGGACTCGAGTGGGGAGAATCTTGATCCAAGTTTTATGGAACACCTTGAGAAATAATATGTCATAGAAATAAGTGATATAATGTAAAAAACTTCTAATGAATTCATGTCCTTAAATCCTACAGTTTTGAACTTACCTAATGATTCCTTACCCATTTTGCATCCTAGACTAATTGATTGGGATTTAATTAATCCAAATGAAATGCCCATGTTTCCAAATGATAATTCATTGGACTTATACCTAAATGTAGTTGAGCCCTTTTCCACCAACAAAATCTATCAAGGATAAATAATGAGGGAAAGTGTTAAATCTGTTAGTCATAGAAGAAAATAAATGAATAAATAAAAAGCCAAAAGGTCTAGTGGTGAAAACTACAATATGGCAATACTAGACGGGGAAAAAAATAAAAATAAAAGATGTTTTTATAAGGTGAAAACCAAACTATGGAGTCTATGGAAGAGATATTTGACACTTTACCAGAACACTATGAAGAAAGATCTTCTATTTTGATTGATCCCATAGAAAAATTCAACATTGGTATAGAATCAAAGTCAAAGATCATTAACCTTGTAGTATCATTAACACCAGAAGAAAGCAAATAATTCATTGCATTTTTCAAAGACAAACAAGTCAATTTTTCATGGTCCTATGTGGATATGTTGGGGCTAGACCCAAATATCATTATGCATCATTTGAATATTAAGCCAGGGGCCAAACCGGTCAAACAAGAATTAAGGAAAATGCATTCCCACATTGTATTACTAGTCAAAGCTGAATTGGAAAATCTATTAAAGGTTGGTTTCATAAGAGCCATTAATTGTGCTGAGTGGGTTTCCAACATTGTGCCAGTTTCCAAACATGAAAAATTAATTAGAGTATATATGCATGAACTTTAGGGATCTCAATCTAGCATGCCCTAAAGATGATTTTTCACTACCAAACATTGATGCAATAGTAGATTTGATGACATGTCATTCTATATTTTCTCTAATGGATGGATTAATTGGATATAATAAAATCAAGATTTCCCCCAAGGATCAAGATAAGATGAATTTTACATGTGCTTGGAGAATCTTTTATTGGAATTTAATATCCTTTCATCTCAAAAATGCTGGAGCAACCCATCAAATAGCCATGACTACCATATTCCATGATATGATGCACAAAATTTCATAGAAGATTATGTTGATGACATCTTGGCTAAATCTCATTCAAGGAAAAAACACTTTCCAAATTTAGAGAAGATCTTTACAAGGATAGAACAATCAAAAGTAAGGTTGAATCCAAAAAAATGTACATTTGGGGTATAATCTGGAAAGACGTTACTTGGTTAAATAGTGTTTGCAAAAGGTATTGAAGTAAAACCCGCAAAAGTCAAAGCAATAATGGAAATGGGGGCATGGAGAAACAAAATTCAAATGAGATCACTTCAAGGATGACTACAATCTATAAGGATATTTATATCACAATTAGCCAAAAAATGTCATCCTTTTACTCAACTCCTTCACAAGGACATAATCTTCAAGTGGGACAATCAATGTGATGAAGCTTTTGCACTTTTGAAGAAATATTTTGCAAATCCACCTATATTAATACCTCCTATTCTAGGAAAACCATTTTTATTATAGATTTTAGTGATAGATCACTCATTAGATGCCTTGTTAGCTCAAGAGGATTAAAATGGTAAAATGAGGGGAATTTACTACATCAATAGGCCTTTGGTCAAGCATGCATTTGAAAACTATAGTTTCATTGAAAGAGCATGCCTAGAAGTGGTTTTTTCTTCACAAAAACTATGTCATTATATGTTGGCACATAAGATTCAGCTCATAGATAAGATTGATTCTTTGAAATATCTACAAAGAAAAATAACCCTAACTGGAAGATTAGTTAAATGGGTCATGGTGTTGAGTGAATTTGATATCAAATATGTGGATAGAAAAGAAATAAAAGGCCAATTAATAGTTGATCGGTTAGCAAAAGGTTCTTTAATAGATAATCAACAAATTCAAATAGAATTCTCAAACTCATAAATATTAAACATTATATTAAAAACATGGAAACTCTACTTTGATGGATCCTACACAGAGCATGGATTGGGGGCAGGCATTCTCCTGATTACACCTCAAGGATACACTATTCCAAGCTCATATAAAATTATTTTTCCATGTACAAATAATATTGTCGAATATGAAGCTCTAGTCATAGGCATCAAAATGGCCCTAGAATGGAAACTGACAGAACTATAAGTGTATGGTGATACTCAACTTGTGATAAATCAAATAAATGATGACTACCAAACAAGAGATGAGAAGTTGATTCCCTATAAAAAGATGATAGATTGTTTGAATAAATACTTTGTCTTGATAACTTTTGAGAAAATACCAAGGGAGTAAAAAAAAAGTAGTAGATTTCATAGCGACTCTAGTTTTTCTTTTGTAAATACCAGATCAAAGTGAAAGATATGAATTCTTGGTGGAAGAGTTGTTGAAACCTACATTTGACCTTGCTGAATCCCACCTCATTTTTTTACTAGTTATACATGAATCTCCTTGGTATGGATCTATTTATACCTATCTAAAATATCAAACCTTACCCATGGACCAATACCAAAAATGAAGAAGAAACTTTATATGCCAAGCTTCCTACTAGACCCTTGTGTTGGCAAGTTGTCTATACTGATGTATATGACTTAATATAGTGTTTTCATTATGGAAACAAATTCATATAGTAGTTTGGAGTTAGCGCACTTGAAGAGAAGATCATAAATCAGTTAAGTGTTGAAGACTGGACAATGTACAAAGTTACCGCAGCTCAGAGCATCAGCGCACGTGCGTATGGATGAATTATGGTATGAACCCTAGAAGTTAAGTTGGTTAGACTATATTCATGCTTATTCTATGAGTTCATGATCAGATGTGAAAGTATGAGAAAGTTACAGTCAATTGAAGTTGCACGGCCAGTGTGTGCCAGAGAAGAACAGAGCATGAAGCCGATAGTTAGTATTTTGGTTTTTTATTATAATATAATGTTGTAAAGGCTATGTGCCCATTGTATTTAGGTTTCCAACATATATACTTGTTTGTTTATAAGCATGCTTAAGCCAATTCATTTGGAAGTGTTGTATGTAATAGGTCTAAGGGCCGACCTAGTTGTTTATTTTGTATGAGCCTATAAATATAAGGTGTGCCCATTGTATTTGGTATGGAAGTTGATAGAGAGTTCTAATAAGTAGAGAAGAAGTATGTGAAGACATTAGAAGATGTATTAGAGCTTTTCTAGAGGTCAAAGCATCAGTGCATCAAAGGAACTGATCTGATAAGTAGTGTCACAGTGACAGTTAATACTGTAGATATAGTGTGTATTCGAGATCAGAAGGTTGTAGCCTTCACCACTTGAGCAGTGAGATCTTGGACAGTGTGTCCTCTCCCCTAACAGGGACTATTGTAAAAGACTCCTAACAGGGTTTGACCCTTGACAAGGTGTACTATACTAAAATCATTGTAAAGAAACTCCTAACAAAGTTAAGGATCTTCTAACAAGGATCACAAAACACTAGTGCAGAATATTAGTGGGTGTCAATTCCCACCAGGATTTTTACCTATTTAAATTTCATTGTAATCATATTGGTGTCATGTGTTGATTTCATGTTTCATGTTTCATGTTTATGTGACTATTTATTTCAGTACTTAAGCATTTAAGTTCATTATAAAAGTGAAAAGTTAAAATACAGTGAACATTGATTCACCCCCCCCCCCCCTCTCAGTGTTCCCATTCCTAACAATTGGTATCAAAGCTCTAGTCCTTAGCATAGAAGTTTAACCACTTGAGGAGATCATGGAAAAAGCAAAAATGAAACATCTGAAAAGAAATCTTGAAGTAGCTCTTGAAGACCCAGACAAATTAGAAAGAGAAATTGAAGAACTAAAAGAAAAAGTTAGTGATGCACAGTTGGTTATCAAAAGGCTAAGAAAGGATTTGAAAGAATGCTCTACCAGTGATCTAGGAGCAAAGGTCAAGAAGCTAAATGAAGAAAATGCATCTATGAAAAAACTACTTGAAGAATTTAATGATAAGCTGATCAACAATCAAGAAGTCTACAATGAACAAGTCAAAGAGAACCTTCAACTCAGTGAAGAACTAAGGCAAGCAAACTTGGAAATCTTGGAGCTAAGGAATAGAAAAGAAGCTTGGAGTTTGAATTGAAAGAAGAAAAGAATCATATTGACAAGTTACACACTAGTTTTGATTTGATAGAATCTCAGTTGTATGCAAGGAGAGCCAAAGGAGACACTAGCTGTATTGGATACAATGAAGCACAAAATCAGATTGACAACATGCAAGCAAGAAAGGATTTACAAAAAGACTCTACTGATGCTAAAAAGACTGAAGATCAAACCAAATATAATGTTGGACCACCTAAGAATGAGCACAAGCAAGTAGAACGCACTTGTTTTGCATGTAAAAAAGCACTGACACATTGTAAGGAACTATATAGAGGTAAGACCTTTTAATGGTTACTGTTATTCATGTAATAAGTTTGGTCATAGAGCTATGAATTGCAAGACTAGTAAGAAGAACAAGATTCAGCATGATCAAAGAAATCAAAATTAGACAAACATAAAAAGTTCTCAAAATGTTACATGTCAGATATGTAACTACAATGGTCACTCAGTGAGACAATGTAGATTGGTGACTCATGTCAATGCGCCGAGGAATATAAGACCTCCAGTCATTTTTCACTCTTGTAACAAGGTTGTACATATCTCAAGGTTTTGTAGATCAAGGACACAAGGTCAGGAAAGCCCTAAAAAGGCCGAAGAACCTGTTTTGGATCCCAAAGGAGAAGTCAAGTTTGTGAAAGCCTCAGAGGATGAGAGCTTGATTTGGACAGAAGGGAAGAAGGAAAAAGTTGATGAGAATGTATTGGATCCATCTGCAGTGGACGCACCCTCTACATCTGGATGAATGACCCTCAGGGTCATAGGGGGAGCTAATTTAGCTCTAGACCCCTGTGTGGCTGGTATACTCATCCTCAGAGTATGCACCTTTGGACTTAAGATTTTGAGTATAAAGGTACCTTTGTGCAAGAGAACACATGTTGATTGTGAATAGAACTTGAGTTGGAAATTTTGAAGTGACACCTTGGTTTACGTGACTTGCATTAATGGCATAATTCTCACTTTAAGTACACAGAAAGTTATTTAATTACTCATTGCATTCAAACTCAGAGTGATTGAAGAGTAGAAAGAGCCTTGGAAGTTGTTGTGAAGACTTGGAGATTGATCTATCAGTGATTTGCAATGCATTCAGTCAGTTGCAAAAACCCTAGTTCATCGTGCCGATCCAGAAATCTTTAGACTATCTTAGAGATTAGTTGGAAAGTGATTAAACAAGTCATGGCCACTCCCATAGTTTATGATGTCGCTAAGAAGAAGAGATATGTATTCAAGAAGCATCTATTTAAGTCAACCCTAGATGATTTAGAGGGAGCTTTCTCCCGCATGCCTATGGGCATCATGCATGTCGAGGATATTAGGGCATATATCTACTACAAGAAAGAACTAGTAGGGTTGGATACATTAGGGGTCCACATGGATACCATTTTGAAACTAGACAAAAAATTCATGGATGAATATGTTAAATGGAATGATCACCCTATTGTTGAGTATGCTATGGCATATGAATTCTATGAGATAGAATGGATAAATATTTTATTGAGTAGAATTCATGATGATTTGTTTTGGATAGGTGATGTACCAATAAGAATCACCAATGACTTGATATATGAGATGACAGGCCTTTGTAGGACAGGTGTCATCCTTCCTGTGGGAAAGGATGTCAGAAAGATTATTGGGAAAACTTGTAAATCAAGGAGTGATAGGTGCGGGATGACTATTGAGCCTATTGAACAAGCATACATAAAATTGATGTCAATGATACTAAGATACAGGTTTCATCACACCAGCAGGGTGAATAGTGTGTCTGCAGGCACAATTATAGCAGCCATCAGACTTATGAAGGAAGATGGGGAGTTCAACTTGTGTGAGATCTTGTGCACATAATTGATTGATAACATCAAGGCCATCAAGCATGATAAGACCAAAATATTCAAGTTTGGGTCTTTAATCATTTACATGTAGCTTCACATTGTTGGGAGAGTATAAGATTTGTATTTGGACAAGTCCATTCCAACCATGCCACAGATATCTAACAAAGCATCCACCAAGAGTACATTGAGAGATTATATAACATTGGAGTTGAAGACCTTCAAGGTCAAGATGCAAATGAGGTACAGGATTCTAGAGAGCATTATGGAAAAGTACAAGGATACAATTTGTTTTATGGTGGAGATAGACACAACTTGTATGGAATTTGTCAAGCCAAGAACTAAGTGGATTCATCCCCTTGATTATGAGGTAAAGGAATAGATCCTTGAAGCATATGCACAGGTACTACTATCAGCCCCCAAAGATCCTAATGAACCTAGGTGGGGAACATACAAGGAGAAAACTAGAGAAGTAGATGCTAAACTTAACAGCTCAGCAACAAAAAGAAAGGTTGCTAAAGTCACATCATAGATCTTAGGGATTCATGGTGTATCTCAAGTAGACCTTGATAAAGCAAGGGATGAAAAGATTTCTTTGGAAATTAAGAGTGCATCCTCATTGGAAGCTAAGTCTGATGATCCCAAGATGAAGAAGGTGAAAATTGAAAAAGATGATAGTCAGAAGGGTAAAGAAGATAATGCTTCTTCTGGCCCAAGGTAACCATTGACCTTATTGCTCCTCCTGAGTATAAGGCAATGCCTAAGAGGAAGAAAGAGGTCAGCACTAGTCATCCATCCTCGTGAGTCACAAGAAATAGAAGGAACACTCAAGCACCTCCTAAAGTAAGCTTCAAACCCAATCTCAGTGTGCTAAGTGCCAGAATAGTTGATGAAGGAAGAACTGACCAAGTAGGGAAATTTTATGATAAGTATAGTGAAATTGACAAGTCAGATATTCATAGCATGACCATAAAGCACATGATCAAGTTCAAAAGGATAGTTTTGGAACTAAAAACAATGATTCCTGACAATGTATGAAATATCCTTGAATTCCAAAAGAGACTGGCTATTGAGGAAGATCTAAGAATAAGGGAAAAGATTCTAGATGATACCCTTCCTATGTGTGAACTAGAAGAAAAGAAATTGATATTAGATCTCGTGAAGCCTCACCTCAGAACTAAGACAAGGACTCTAAACATAATGGATAAAAATTATGAGCTAATTGCACAAGAGACAAAGACAGCCTTTGAGAAGGTATTTATGAACAGAAACATGTATCCACCTACTACGCCCATAGCTAATGTACCCATAATGGTTACAAAAGGGTTAGACACCATCAAAGTACATTCTACAAGTCCTCAAGATTCAACGCCTATAATGGAAGTACAATCAGAGGCAGACAAGTCTGCGCCCATGTTAGAATCACTCAAGGATAGCACCATTATCATTGATAATGTGGAGATAGCCATGGTAGCCACTAACACAGATTTGGACAAGTTTGAGGAAGCTTTTGTGAGCACACAAGAAGCTGAGATTTTATGCAGCAGCACACCTCCCACTCATCAAGAAGAGGTATTGATTGCAAATATAACAGATGAGAAAGAAGAAGAGAAAAAGGAAGAGGAAGAAAATAAAGAAGAAGAAGAAGAAAAAGAACAAGAGAAAGATGAAACTTTTGTTGAACTAGCCAAGGTAAAACTAGAAGTGATGGATAGCACTCCCATCACTCCCTCCTTAGCATTGTTGTCAAGTTTGACACCTAACACATCCAATTTGGACTCATGGAGAGAAGAAGACCTAATTAAGTTCAATGTCCTAGCTATGCAGAAGGAAAAGGAGAAACAAGTAATGAGAAATCCTCTCCTTATGGAATCAGTGAACATACTGAATAGTTTGTTGCCTGCAGACAAGAAAGTGTCTAAGGTACACTTTGTTGATGATGTAAGTACAATCATTTCTCAGTTCAAAATTAATTTCTCAAGCCTTGAAGAATCTGCATCCCAAGTTGCAGAAGAAAAGTATCTAAAGAAGGGATTGAATGAGTCGATGAGCAACTTTGCACTAGATTTGAATTCACTCAAGACTGGTCAAGCATCTTTAAAAGAATTTGCTAATCAAGGAAGGAAATTCATTGCAGATTGCATGGATCAGGATAAGCTTACTGATGCCCATATTAAGAAAATACAAGAGGCAGAAGCTATGATTGAGTAGGTGAAGAGTTTAGTGAAAGACACATCCATTGATGTGAACATGTGCAACAATGTCTACCAAGGTCAATTGGACAAAATTGAGAAGGCAAAGAAAGAGATGGCAAAGATAAGGTCTAGATAGACTCAGTTGAGGAATGCTCTTGCACCCTCATTAGACATCCTCAATCAGAACATCAAGGAGATTGATGCCACAATGGTAACATATGATCAAGGTCCTTCCACAAATTTTAAGAATATGGAGAAGCTTCAGTATGCTTTATGCGCCCACCTCTAGATAGTAAACTCTTTGATCACTTTTTGGAAGAAGGAGATCCAGAACCTAAAGATTACATATCCAGATGTTTTCCCTTAGTGAGTATATGTAGATATAGTTTTTGTAACACCTTTGTCATTAATGTCAAAGGGCGAGTTGTATATAGAATATGGATCATAACATGTATAGGGAGATATAAGTACATGTATAGATGACAAAAAGTTTTTTGTATTAAGGACAATTAGCAACTTGGCCATATTTCTTTGTTGCCATCAATGCCAAAGGGGGAGATTGTTGGCAATTTTTCTAAACTGATGTATATGACTTAATATAGTGTTGTCATTATGGAAACAAAGTCAAATAGCAGTTTGGAGTCAGCGCACTTGAAGAGAAGATCAAAAATCAGTTAAGTGTTGAAGACTGGACAGTGTACAGAGTTACTGCAACTCAGAGCATTAGCACATGTGCATGCAAATGAATTATGGTATGCACCCTAGAAGTTAATTTGGTCATACTATATTCATACTTAGTCTATGAGAACATGATTAGATGTGTAAGTATGAGAAAGTTACAGTCAGTTGAAGTTGCACAGCCAGTGTGTGCCAGAGAAGAAAAGAGCATGAAGCCGACAGTTAGTATTTTGGTTTGTGATTATAAAATAATGTTGTAAAGGCTATGTGCCCATTTTATTTAGGTTTTTGACATATATACTTGTTTTTTTGTAATCACACTTAATCCAATTCATTTGGAAGCGTCGTATGTAATAGGTCTAAGGGCCAACCTAGTTGTTTCTTTTGTATGAGCGTATAAATATAAGGTGTGCCCATTGTATTAGGTATGGAAGTTGATAGAGAGTTGTAATAAGAAAATAAAAAGTGTGCAAAGACATTAGAAGATGTATTATATCTTTTCTAGAGGTCAAAGCATCAGCGCATCAAAGGAACTGATCTAACAAGCAGTGTCACAGTGACAGTTCATACTGCAGATATAGTGTGTATCTAAGATCAGGAGGTTGTAGCCTTCACCACTTGAGTAGTGAGCTCTTGGATAGTGTGTCCTCTCCCCTAATAGGGACTATTGTAAAAGACTCCTAACAGGGTCTGACCCTTGACAAGGTCTACTATACTAAAAGCATTGTAAAGAAACTCCTAATAGGGTTAAGGATCTTCTAACAAGGATCACAAAACACTAGTGCAGAATATTAGTGGGTGTCAATTCCCACCGGGGTTTTTACCTATTTGGGTTTCCCCATAATCATATTGGTGTCATGTGTTGATTTCATGTTTCATGTTTATGTGAATATTTATTTCAGTACTTAAGCATTTAAGTTCAGTATAAAAGTGAAAAGTTAAAATATAGTGAACACTAATTCACCCCCCCCCCTCTCAGTGTTCCCATTCCTAACACCTTGTTTCAAACAGAGTGTATCGTAAGAGTCTTAAAGGAATGCTTCTTAGGTGTCTAGAGGAGGAGGAATAAAAAATAAATTACAAGATGTCCATGAAGGAATCTAGGGGTCACATTTGAGTGGTTTAACCTTAGCTAAGAAATTTCTTAAAATGGGATATTATTGGCCCACGATGGAGAAGGATGCTTGCTAGTTTGTCAAAGTTTGCCAAAAATGTCAATATCACAAAAATTTAATTCATGTACTGGAAAAATAATTACATCCAATGACCACACCTTACCTTTCTATTAATGGGCGTTAGATTTAATTGGGATGATTTACCCACCTTCATCCAAAGGTCATAATTTCATTATAATGGCAATCAAGTATTTCACCAAATGGGTAGAAGCCATGCCTTTATCAACTACAACATGAAAACATATTTCAATGTTTATCTAAACCACATAATTTGTAGATATGGCATTCCTCACGCCATAAAAATGGATAATGCAAAACATTTCAAAAATAAGGATATTAATGAATTGTGTGATAATTTCCACATCGTTCACCATTCTTCTTCAATTTATTACACTCAAGGGAATGGAAAAGTAGAATCCACAAACAATAATATCCTTAAGATTTTAAAGATAATATTGATAATTCTAAAAGGGATTGTCATTTAGAATTAAATCCAACATTATGGGCATGTTGAAAAAGCATAAGAACCCCAACTAGAGCTACACCCTTTTCATTGTTCTATGGAGCAAAAATAGTTTTACCCTTAGAGGTTGATATTTTATCCTTAAGAGTCTCCTTGCATGGATTATTAATTGATAAAGACTAAAAAGTTGCTAGACTCCAACGAATTGAGTTACTTGAAGAACATCAAACACAAACCTATGAAAATATCAAGGTTTACCAAAATAGAGTGTCAAGAAACTACAACAAGAAGATAAAACCAAGAGAGTTTCAAGTTAGTGACCTAGTGTTGAGAGGGAAGTCAAAGAATCAAGTAGGTAGAGAAAAGAAAGGAAATGTGAAGCAAATTGGCTAGGTTCTTTTTTTGTTACATCTTCCTTTGGGATAGGAACATACAACCTAGTTGATTGTAATGGAGAGGAACTACAAGAACCCAATAACAGGATTCACTTAAAGAGGTTTTATACCTAATCAGATGAAAGTGTATCAGATTGAAGGAGTATTACATGAGAGTATATTAGATGAAAAAACATCATTCCTTGTACAATAGAAAAGGATCATGAAGAAATAAAAAAACATCAATAAATTGATCTTGAGAAAATCCAAAAACATCAGAAAACATAAAAGTACAAAAATAGTGAAAAGAGTTCTTGAAGAAATCAGAAATAGTGAAAAGAGTTCCTGAAGAAATAAAAAATAGTGGAAAATTGATCATGAAGAAAGTGAAAAAAATATTCAAATATGGATCCTGAAAAAAATGGTTATCTTGGTGAAAATCTAGCAAATAGGCATCTTCATAATATCAAAAAAAAATGAAAAAAATACAATAAAAAAAGAAAAAAAAGTGTCTTGGTAAAAACCTAGCAATAGGAACCTTGGTAGAAAAAAAAGCAAATAAAAGAAAAAAAGAGTAATAAACTCAAGTGGTCAAAACCTAGTAAACAGGTGCCATTTTCCCATCTGAGTTACATCAAGCTTAGTTGCATTTCTCATTTGCGTCTTTTTGTCATCCTTGTATGTATCCTTGCATTGCCAGTCATTTGTACATAGTCATAATAAAACGTCAAAGTTTCATCTGTGTACCTAAGGCTTTCATCATGATTTTGAAAGTTGTCTAAGCCCAATATCATTGTGGAATCAAACTGGGGACACTATTTCAAAAACTAAGAAAGTTCATCAAACAGTCACCAATTGACACAAATCAGCACATCAAACCAAAAAAAATTTGACACTTGAAACCTTTGATTAATATCATTTCTTAAACATTTGATCTTGAACCTAATTGACTGACACATAGATCCTTGAGCTCAAATTGACTTATCTTTATCGGGATTAAAAATACAAACAATTTTTAAAATGGATGAAGTTCTACTTAAAATATGGATCTAAAAACAATGGAAAAATGTTCAAAGTGTTACTTGAAGTTGGAGTCATGTCTTTTTAGAAAATCGATGATGTCTTTTGAATAGAGGAATGATGATAAAAGTTTGACAAATTTTCTTAATTTCTGCATGATTGTTTGTAAGGTAGATTCATTCATGTATACAAAACTATCTAATGACATGGTCATCAAAGAATCATTGAGTACATTTTCATATGGAAAGGATCATATCTTTGCTATTTACACAAATGGATGTCTTGTCCATTTAGATCTTTCATATCTTAATGCCAAGATCCACTTGCAACATTAAAAATGACAAAAGTGGTATTCAGAACATCATGGTTGTAAAATCAAACCAGTTAGGGTTGTATCGATTTTAGGACACATAAAATCTAAAAGAAACGGGTATTCATACCATCATGGTTGAGTCAGTGACAATTGTATCACTTATTTTTTCCAAAATCTCAATGATGAAATAAATCATTCATTTCAAAAAGTGTCAGGTGGCTACATTTATGTAGATTTATTTTTCATGTAAGAAATCTAAAGAATTTCTTTAATTAGGGAGGGAAGTTCATCAAGGTTGACATCATTGAAGCCTTTCTTTTTGATCGAGTATGTTGGACTTTAATCAAAAAAATTGTATATCATTTAAAGTTGCATTTTAGAACATTCAAGTCATTAATCATTATTCATTAATCATCATATACTTTCATCCATAGATATCACGATCGTTAAGTTAGACTCATTCATTAAGTTGCATATCATTAAAGATCATTTCATTGCATTAGTATCACCCATCATGTCATAAATCATAAATCAAATTGAAAAGTGCATTAAGTCCATATAGAATCACATCATAAAATCATTAAGAATATATAGAATCATATCAAAGCACATAGAATTTATGTATGTCTAGTAATGGCATCATGCATATCATATGAGTGCATTAAAATATTAAATCATCATAAATAGAATCATTAAAGCATTAAAATTTTACAAAAAGGATCATTAAGGAAATCTCATCATCATTATGCATCCATCTAAACTATGTCATATATAAGACATCCATCCAAATCATGTAAAATAAATATATTCATAACCTTTTACATCAAGAAAAATAACAAAAAAGTGAACATATAGATAGACCATCTAGAACTATATATATATATATATATCATCAAAAATCAATATTTTGACATATAATGACATCATAATCAAAGAATATCAAAATGTCCATCAGTGTCCAATCAATAGTATATATCAACAAATTCCTGATCAAATGAGGTACATAATGATACATAATGATTCAAAGGTGGAGTAATCAAATCTCAAATGGCATCATCATTTGTACCACATGTGCCATATTTACTTGTACCCCTTGTCCCCATCTATACTTGACTGAGGAGCCTAGATGGTGCAAGCTACATAACGTCTCTATTCCATAGAAGCCATGAAACTCTACATCAAGATGGAAAATGGATCCAATCTTCTCTCAATAGAGGTTGCACTCGCTCGTAGAGACCTAACCTCATGTGCCAAAACATCTAGTCCCTATGAAACAACTGGTGCAAGTGGCACCTAATAAACAACAAGAATTTAAACCTATGGCATCTGAACCTGTGGAGCCTAGGGTGAATGTATCTGTCTACCTACTTTGTAGCCTTTTCAACTATAGTCTGCAATCATAGCCTAAGGTGGAACCCTTCTACCTATCCCTCCACCCCTCATCCATAATCTCACACCTCTTATCTTCACTCCTCTTCCTCTCATCCTCACACCACTACCACCACCTCTGGGAGACAAAATAGCTCAACCTTGTCTACTAGCACCTCAAACTCCTCTTAATAGACCTCTCCTCTTCCTCTATTGGCCACCTCTCCCATCATCATCATCATCATCATCGCCCTTTCATCTCTCATCAATATATGGGATGGGCCCTGGTGGATTAGTAAACGAAGGAAAGGGATGTTGTGTGAACCACTAAGCATACTCTATTATCATGCCAGCATCAACAATTTGATCTCTCATATCCCAGGAAAGATATGGCATACCTAGGATATCATCATGTGCTACACAGTACTCTTCCTGTGGCCCCCATAAAGATCTCTTAGCTTGTGCATGTGTATATAAGGCTAAATCCTATGACATACCCTGTAAATGGCCAAATTGTCATAGAGCTTGATGAAAAAAAATCTATCAATAGTAAGAGGCACGTGACCAACCATCCATCGTTACATGAGCATATATGGTAACTCAACATCATCCTCTCTTCATTCCTCACAACCAAGGTAAGGATGTCATATTACCTAATCAATATCACCAAGCATGTGCCTATAGTAATCCATATTTCTTAGATGAGGCTAGAAAATGAGTCCCTCATAGATGTAAACATAAGGCCACCCAGAATCTCTATCTCGAGCTACAATCAGCCTAGTGAAAGGAATGTGCTCCCATGTCCATAACTGTAGCAAAAATGCACCAACAATAAGTGCAAAACCATATCAATATAAAACTTGATGTAGCTCATGATATAACTGAGCTATAATGAAGGATCCCCAATCAAATCTACGCATTCCTCCAAAATGCAACCCTACCCAAGTGCAAATCCATGACCTCATTTCTCAGGAAGGAGGAAACCATCGATCAAAACACCTACTATTATCGAAAGGGAAGGGAAGAATAAAAACTTTTCCTAAGGTATGCTATCATCACTAATTATTGCATCACTAAAAATTCATCTACAAGTTGTGCCATCATATACCTAATCATAATAGACCAACTCACCCCGAGTAGGAATATGTAGCAATCTATAGACATCATTGGGGTGATGGTCATCTCACCCATAGGTAAATGAAAGGTTTTATGGTCTGAGTGCCAAAAATCAACCATATTAGTGGGGAGACCATGGTTCACATAGAACCAAGGCATGTCTAGTAACTAGTATAATCTACATCGACCGACAACTCGTCGATCTTGATCTAACAACTAATTAACCATCTCTAATGGCCATGGATATAAGTTGTAGACATATAGTTTTTGCAAGCAAAACTATTTTGAAACCAAGTGGAATCAAATCAGTGGCATCATCTAAGTGGATCATTGCAACTCAATCAATCATCTATCCTATCATCCTGTCACTTACCTAGAGCACTTCAAATTTTTCCTAACTCTATATCACGAGGATGGAAAAACATCAAGTTATTCTATCAACCTACCAGGATTGACATCAATAAAATATTCATCAAAATGATATAACTAACATCAAAACACTTGGTTTTTATCAAAAATCTAGGGCACATCATCAATCAATCAATCACACCAATTGGTGAATCACACAACACATGTTAACAGGTTAAAATTTTCAAAAAAAAAAAGTGTCATTTCATATTATCCTACGTGGTAAAATATTTATGTGCTACAATTTGGCATTTCACACACTACAAAAAGTTTTATGTGCACACATTATTTTTCTTTGTACGCACTAAAGTACACCATCATACGCACTACAATAATTCTAAAATTGCAGTACACTGGTCTATGCACTATTAAACCTATGGGATGCGCCATAAGAAACCTAATGTAGTCATTTGTAAGTGTTATTTTTCTCTATCCTACATGCTATTTTACACTGTAGATGTACTAAAATACTGACTTCTACGCTAAAAAATATACTATGCATCATTTGGAGAAAAAAGCAAAAACCTAATGATTTAATACCTAAAAATCCTAAAAAAATGAAAATCAAGAAATTGGAAAACTATGAAGGATCTAGGTACTCACTAGAAATCTGTAATCTATCAGACGTTGAAATCTATGGCCTCTCTTGAATCTTGCTCATGAATCAGGATCACCATCTCTACTAGGTCTCAAGAAAACCAGAGCTCCAAAGGGTTGAAAGTGAATAGTAAAAAATGAAAATTAGTGGAGAAAATAACTTTTTACCCCTATATATAGCCCTTTGACCTAAAGGAAGGTATTTTTAATCATTTTTTACCAAGATCTTTATCAAGGAAATTTGAAGGTCAAATTTGGGCTAGTATCATCAAAGTTCTTTTCACATCATTATCAAAAATGAAATTAAAATTGGGAATTAACGCAAAAATGTGAAAATAAAATTAAAAATCCTAAAAAATGATCAAAATCACTCAACATAATTTCAATTTCATTTCTGAGGGGGCATTATATTCTAACCAAGTAAATCAGAGAGGTTTTCATATTAGGGGCATCTAACATAAAATTCTCAAAATCATCAGTGGGGTATCTTAATCGGGTTATTCTTCCAATCAAAGAATTTGATCAGAAGAACATCATATTAGGAATCTTCACCATCAAATCAGTTGCAAATTAGTGAATCAATAATCATATCAGGCATCAAAGCAATCAGACATTGTTTGAACCAACATGCTTCACATGTTAATTCAAAGAGGGGCATTTGTATACACCTAAAAATGGTCAAGAAAAATCAAAGCAAGAAATTAGTGATTAAAGAAGGAATTAATTAAATATCAAAGCCAAGAGGGTCAAAAGATTAAATAATTGTGCAATTGATTTTAATAATTAATTATATAGTTTAAATTAAATTCAATCCAACCCAATCAATAGGAGACATGCCTAATTAAATCAATTAATAAATCCTATTATTATCACCTACTACATGAAGACAAAACTCAATCAACCAATGAGCTAAGAGCATTTTGATCACAGGGATTACTCAAGAGGCTTTTCTATCTCCACCATCCATCTTTCCTTTTCTATCTTGACCATCCATTCTTATCTCTTTGTCCCAATATTTGAAGCCATTGACTCAACTCACCTCTAACTATGGGGAAACCTAACACACATCTAACTCACCTTCCTAATTTTAGGAATACTTCAAATAGAGTGCATTACTCAAGAAAATCATTCATTATCTAGGGCATTATTACTATAGAAAATTTGTGCTTGATATTAGGAGTTTCTTATTTGAGAATTTGCATTTGTAGTGATCATAATGGAGCAATTTAACACAATTGAGCTAGAATAGGATTGAATTGCATCAATAGATCTTTATTTTTCTCATTCTAGGACTATCACTAATGGATTCTAATCTGAGAGCATTTTAATTAGTGTTTCTAGATAGGGATCCATAGGATGCTTATTGCCATTATTTCAATTCAAGTTGTTTAAATAGTTGTATTTCTTGCAATGAGTCGATTTTATTAATGAGCTAATCCTATGAAGATATTTTACATACACAAAATGTACCCAAGAAGAAATTAAACATAGACTACAAGGCCCTAAAATCATGGCCATCATGGATGCATTATTATCTATCGATCTCAATTGATGCTTCTACTTCCTTGTGCAAAATAAAGCAAAATTACTCATAGGATTTGATATTTTGACTATTGTAGAACAAGTAACATAAACTCAAACACACTTAGTTGGGGTTTCTAATGCATCTACATATTCTCAAACATCTTCAAGCATGCCATCTTGTAGTGTGTCTCACAATGCTACACCTTTATGACCTCTACAACATCATTTGGGAACCAATATAATAACCCACTATTTTATATTAATCCAATGACAACAAGTGCCAATTTAACATCAACCATGTCACAACATAACATGACTCTCAATCATCAATCTACAAAGTAAAGTACCACTGATACCATGGTATTAGTAAATCAAATGAACACATCCAATTCTTGGGTATCCACAAGTAGTCAAACCAACATGATCGGCCAAGGTGTTAATTCAAACCAAAATTATCACACTATTACCTCACATGAGAACATCCTAACCAAGGTCCATGCATCACACTCCAAGGTTCTCCTCCTCAGCAATGGTCAAACAATTAAAATCCTAGCTACCGAGGGGTATCAACAAATCCTAGAGGACATAATGCTACAATAATCATTTTGCATCGATAAATCCAAAATTCAATTATTTTACACCACCTCAAGTTGCAACACCATCTTATGCATTCACATCAAACCACATCCCCACATACTAAGTGACATATAAATACAACCAAACACCTTCATATCATAGTGGAAATCCTTTTATAGACCCAATGTTTGGCATTAGTATACACATTCCACTTACATCCACTAAGATATTGTCATAATAGGTGAAAAATATTTAGTAACATATGATGAATCTTCAAAATGGTTCCCCTAAGAAGACCTACTGATTAGAAAACCTATTCCCCTACCCATTTGATAAGATACTATGCATACTACCTGTTCCTCCAAGATTTGAAATTCCAAAATTTGACAAATATAAGTAAAATAGTAACCTAAGAGACCACATTAGAGAATTATTTTCAGCATGCATAGAAATGGCCCACAACAAAACTTATCTAATGAAACTATTTCCATGCAGTCTTAGTGGGATAGCTATCGAGTTGTTCTCATGACTACCTTCGAGCACAAGGTCTTGGAATAACCTAGTTGAGAAGTTCATTTCCCATTATTCTCATATCTTTGTCATTGAAATAAAAATCATGGATCTTTCCAATATGGAGTAGAAAACTAGTGAAATTTTTTATTCCTTCTTACAATTTTGGAGGAACATGGCTTAGAAATCCCCATTTCACATTCTAGAAAAAGATATGTTCCTAATATTTATTGAGAATTGTAAACTAGATATGATGTACACTCTACACTCATAATGCATTGGTACCTTCAAGGATCTTATAGAGAAAGGTCTAAAATCAGAGAGAGCCCTTATGCTAAAAAGCATAATTAAAAACAACAAGTAGACCAATGCCAATTCATCTTATGAAAAATCAAAATATTTTTCTAAAAATAAAAAAAGTCACTAATGTGGTGTAGCCAATGCAAAATCTATCAACATAGAACAACAAGTGTTGCATCTTCTAGGGACACCCAACACCAATACCCCCAACTACAAAAACAACATGCCTCAAAGTGGGAATCAGTAATATAATGTCACTAATGATCAAATATGTCCTCCACTAAGGTAGAACTAAAGAAGAACCTATACACCTCTTGTATAACCTCTTGAGGTTGTCATAAGGAAATTATTTCAATCAAGTTCTATCATATTATCAGGAATCAGACACTATGAATGAAGTCCCTTCAAACCCGCATGGTGGAATGACAATGAATTTTGTGACTAGCACCACACCAAGGAACATAAGGTTGAAGAATATAGTCCAAGACCTAATCGAACATGGGTAAATTGAAGTCCTTAATAATCCTAGCATATCTAATTAGGATCACACCATTTTCAAGAATAAAATCATTATAAATGAGAACAATCCTCTTCAACACAACATAACAAGGCTGAATACACCCACGATGTTGATTAACATGTTAATCATATCGATTCAAATTATGATCATACCATAAACATTATCACAATCAAGGGAAATATGTTGAATGTGTTGTGGCTACTTATAGAATAAAGATCATGGTCCAATGTACCTCCTCTAAATCATCAATACCGTCCAATTCCTCCATCCCCTTGATAGGTTAGTATAACTTATTACATCATCTTAATAATACCTCCAAGTATATTTCTATATTTGAGTTCCTACATATATCACCCAATCACAAATAATTCTTGGGTAAATCTTTACAAGAGTCATCTATTTCTACAAACATCGAGGTTTACGAATTTCAAGGCATGGCCAGATAGTTGACTACCACCCATCATATTTCATTCACCAAAAAGGACCTATCCACACATAATCCTTACCATAATGACCCCCTTTACCTTTACTTATATGTCCACTTGCATAAAATTAGAGGAGTGTTGGTAGATGGTTGAGCTAGTCTTGATATTTGTACCTTGAAGTTAATTCAAACACTAGGATACTCTGAGAGTTGTGTGGATCTCACCAAGAAAATTATCATCAGAGCATATGACAATGTAGAACATCCTTCCAAGGGCATCATCATCTTACCTATTGTAGTCAAGGTAATACTAAAATCATAGTGTGTGTGTGTGAAAATTGTACCTGATCTGTAGACACAACACTTCAGTAAAACATTAGAGGTTGGCAAAAATCAAAATCGTGCAAAATTGAAATCTAATTTAACCAAGCGATTTACTGCCTTCTAGTAGGTGCGAGATTAATGTTCTCAGATTGCTATTGAGATCAGTGACCTAGACGACACCTAAATGAAGGATTTGGATGCAAAAATGATATAAAATATGAATGCAATTAATCTATTTTTTTGGTATTTTCTATGCAATATGAATGATAAACTTGATATGAATCTATAATATGTAAAAATTGATATGCTATGAATTGATCTATCTAACAATGATATGAAATATGAATGCAAAAACAAGATTGATCTCACAATAGCCTTGATTCGCAATAAGCTTTGATTCCTTGTCCTCCAATCCGACAGCGCGAGGATGCAAAAATATGAGATGCTTTGAGATGAGCTGAGGCTTTAATTTATAGAAATCTAGGGCTTTGGAGGTGCATGAGAAAAAGCCATAAATCACTCAAATAACGTAGGTTGATTTTTGAGTTATTTTTAAATAACAGATAATTAAGTCACAAAAATCATGCAAAAGCACAGTTCAACTCGAATTAGAAGTTTAGATCAACTTTAAAACTCAAAAAGATGTTGAGTTTCAAAAAGCTAACAACTTGCATTGATTTTCCAATTTGAGTTTAACTGGTCCTTGAATATGCACATGGATAATTATGATTTAATAAATAAATAAAGTGATTTATTCTCAACTTAACTGATTTTTAAAATAAAATAATTAATTTATGGGTTAATTAACTATTTTATCAAACTTTTATTAAAAACTATATTATTAAATAATGACAACCTGCTTTAATCAATTAAATAAGAATTTAATTAATTATTCATAGGATATTGGATTTATTGTCAAAATTAAATAATACAATTAATAATAGATAGAATTAAATTTAATTACACAATTAAGTGGCAAGATATTAAATCTAATTAATTAAATATGAAAATATTCAATTAATCAAACTTAGGATAAATGTGATTTATCGCCAAATAATCATTAAATTAAAGATAATTAAGATAATTAGGAATATTGCTAGGAATATTCCCCGATGCAGAATTTAAGATAATCAATTATGATTTGATGATGTTTAGATGTGCCTTAGATTAGGACTTCGATGTTGATTTCGTTCGATTTGAGGATGTAGGAGGTTAATGAACATATAGCCCATTTTTGGGGTATTACATTTTTCCCCTCTTTGAATTACTGTGCGAAGCACAGTGGTTCAAAGACAGTCTGTGTTTGATAGAGATATGAAAATGATGTTTGAAATTGATAATTGATATGAGACAGAAGCTAATTGATATTGATTTGATATGAAGATAATAGGTCCTGAATGACCAAAGATAATGTTCACTATAGCAGTGATAAACCGATGATTGCGAAAGAGTGTCAAAATACCTTATTCCAAACCTTAGGATTGCAAAGAAGTGTGACCGGTTCTAGACTCGATTGTCTTAGTAGAACTAGCAGATATCACATCCGAACCCTTCAGTTGCCGAAGAACCAAGGAAAGAACACTATGATCCGATGGTTGCAAAACTGATATAGTTTACAAGATTAGGAGAATACCAGATTGATATGGATCTTGATGAATCTGATATGCCCCAAGTGATGATAGATTTGCCCCGAGTGACGAGGAATTTTGATGAATCAATAACTAGATGTGGTTGTTGTCTTGATTGCTAAGGAAAGATTCATAGAATTTGATTTACAAACTTTGAATGATGTGCAATACCATGCCCCCTTCGGGATGAAAATTGAAATCTGACAAGAAAAGTCAACGTTGATAATTTAGAAGCATGTTAATTGATTTGAGAAGTGGTTAAACACATCTGGGAACACATTTTGCATCATTGGAAGGTCCCAAAAGACCAAGTTTGACTAGGTTAAACCATGAGTTGACCATAGTTGACCAAGTTGAAATTTTGATAGTTTGATGTAAGATAATCAGTTAAGTTGAATTATGGATTTCTGTGATGATCGAAGGTCGAATGTGGCAAGAAGTTAATAATATAAACAATCTCAGATTTTGATTTTGATCCCGAAAAAGGATTCTACTTGTTGTTTCATTGGAGGAACCTTCGTGTAAGATTCAGGTCTTGTTAGATTTGAAGATGCAATTTGAAGAATCATTTAAGCATTGAAGTTCGTTTAGCCATTGTGAGATCATGCAAACATGCAAAATGCAAAGAGACATGCAAAATGAAATGCAACCTAAGACCTAGGACCTAGTCACTGATCATATGTTGATTTGTTATCATCATTGAACTTTTAGGTAACCAGATAAATCAATACAATGCCCACTAGCTATGAAACCATAGACATATGAATATCAATTTGTATGCGCAAGAATCAATACAACACCCACTGGCTAGGCAACCATGGACATATGAATATTGATTTTGTTTTCGGAATGTTGGATTAGATATAAGCACCAAGGCACAAACGCCAAGATGACCTAAATATCATGTCCATTTTGATATAGCAATTTGTATAAGCATCAAAACATAAACGTCATGATGACCTGAATACGCCTTTCATGACAAACACATCAAACAACTAAGAGATTATTCTAAATCCAATGTGAATTACCCGTAGTGACCCTTTATCATTCACAGCCTTAGGTAAGATTGTGTTTCACGGTAGGAGAAAGAACTCACTCAAAAAGACAATAGTTAGATCAAACTTCCTTGAATTTTTTGGGTATCAATGGTCGAGGTACACATGGCCATCCAATTCAAGATAGAGGCTCTTACAGTCAGACACTATTTCAATCCAAAATTTCCAAAGTTGTTAGATTTTCACATACAAGCAGAAGAAAAAGAAAAGATTATGCCCCTAGTCATCACTCTCTAAATCCTATAAAGGACATCATCGAAGAGCTCGAAGGGACACAATATGCAAAAATCTCAATGTGAATCAGTAAGCATACAAGGAGATAAAAGCATGAAGCACAGATCATTTTCAGTTTGATGTTTGATGTTGGTGTTGTAGATGCAAAATCCTTTATGGAGAGGAGACTGACTGACTGACTCAGATATAGCTTCAAAGGACTCTGACTAGATATGATACGTCTAAGATACATGGGAGACCATAGGATATGACATTGATTGCCCCCAAGTTTGAACATTGATAGGCTACAGATGCTTGAGTTGATTGGTGGACAAACTGACTTATTGAAAACTGGAAATGCAAAAACAAACCGGGAGATATGTACAAACTAAAGCAAAATTGAAAGCTGGGAAAGACCAAGATTGCACTGATAGATGGAGCATTTTGAAACAAGTGGCACCCATTTGCTAGTTTTTCACCATCTTGGTAGAGATTCTATTTGTTCTACCAAGGTGCATGTTTCCAGGTTTTCACCAAGGCACTTCTTCTTTTTTTTCTTGTATTTCTGACTAAGATATTTGATATCCGACTCGGTCATGCTGACGCTCAATTCACTAATGGAAGTACTCATAGGCTCAACTACATTGAGGTAGCAAGCAAGGGCATAGTCATTCGGGAAGGTATAAATACCATGGCTCAGATTCATGGAGGTTTGATCAATAAGGTTTGGATATTTGATAGTCAAAGTAGGGAGAGATTGGGAGATAGTGTTTACGAATATGGATATGTCATCATTGGTCCTAACCTGATGCTCGAGTTCAAAGGTGATACTACAACTTAAGACATCCAATTCGTGAATAGGCTCAATGTCATTGTGGGAGTCCAATTCATCCATAGGTGGATCAGACTTGATAGGTTCATCATTTCTCTCTAGACTTACGTTAGTTTGAGGTACATATTGGTGAATAATATCAACATGTTTCTCTTTAATAAGCTCATCTTCATCTGGTTCTGGAATGGCTCCCCATTCATAGTCATTTGATTTAGCTTCTGATTCAGGATCTCTAGGAAATCTTAGAACATGAGTAAAGTCAAGGTGAATACCCCAAGAAGGGTTACCCTCAGATTTTGATTTGTATTCATACTCATGAGAATCTATCTCAGAATCACTACCACTTCCCTCTTCTTGATTTTTTTCGAGATTAGCTGGTTCTTGTGTTGCAACTATCTCTTGATTGATAGTAGGTTCTTGTGTTTCTACTACATTAATTCTTTTGATAGGATCATCTTTATCATCAAGAAGGTCTTTGATCTCTTTAAGCAATTTTTCATAGGGGATGAGTTCTAAACTATCTGAATCACTATCGGATGGTTCTGTTTCTTCTTTCTTAAGAAGAGGTTCCCCTGGTGTGATCTGCTCTATGACATGAGAGCAATTACCTTTGAGGTGATAGGGTTTCTTCTTAAAGCCTAAGCCAACTTTGTTTTTATTTTCTCTACCAGTATGTGGGAGAGGTGTCTCAAGACCTTTTCCTCTGATTCCTAGAGGTCCTTTACCTAAATATCCCATCTTAGCTATTAATTTATCTCCTAGACCATATGACTTGGAAGGGAGTTTGGAGATTTTAGAGTCACCAGTTTGCACAACTTGAGATTCAGGTTCATCTTTGTACAGCCATGATAGCATGACCTCATCCTCTTCAAATTCTTGCTTGGACACTTGTTCTGCTACAAAATTATTTTTATATGCTTCAAGAGGTTCTTTAGAGTCTGGTTTGGATTGTTTCAAAGATTGCCCATAAGACTTAGGCGAGATAGGGAGAGATGTCAAAGATAAGACTGGCTCGATAGTATATTCGCCCATACTATTTTCTTTAATATTAACCTCTTTTGCAAGATCTTCCATTTTAAACGTGGATGCTTCTTTAGTTGGTTCAATAGAAGATTCTCTATTATTAGGTACAAGCTTATTTGCACTTTCCTTCAAGGTGTTGCAAGTTGTATTCAGATCTCCGGGGATAGTAACCTCTACTCCTTCATAAGGAAACTTCAAACATTGATGGTACGTAGAAGGAATAGCTTTCATTTCATGTATCCATGGTCTCCCTAGAAGGATGTTGTAGGCCAAAGGTAGATCAAGCACTTGACAGATGGTATCTTTGATAACTGGACCCACTCTGATAGGTAAGACAATGGTGCCTTTAGAAGATCTTTCTTGTTCATCATAGGCCTTGATAGTTATTTTCTTTCTAGGATCAATAGCCAATTTTGAAAATCCCAATTGTGTGATCAAGCTGTAAGAACAAATGTTTAGGCCAGCACCCCCATCTATCAACACACGTTTGACTCTACGATTTTGGATCAAGACTTCTATATGCAAAGGCTGATTATGTGGGTGACTCAAGGAGTTGTCATCTTCTTCTGAAAAGGAGATATATTTTGGATACGTAAGATGTCCAACCATAGTCTGGAACCTGTCTAAATCAAGGTCATCAGGAACATTGGAACTGAGCAAAGCTTTATCAAGAATAGCTCTATGAGCTGGAGATATTCGAAGAAACTCAAACATGGATATTTTTGCATTAGTGTGCTAGAGTTGTTGAACAATGCTATAAGACATAGGCATTTTATCCTTTGGATTGGACGATTTGGAAGCAGCCTTCTGTTTAGAAGCAGATGAAAGATTGAAGGGCACCTTAGGGACATTTGATGAATTTGGAATTTTTCCTTTCAGATGCATTTGAGCTTGTGATCAAGTAATTGTGTTAGTTGAGGAATGATCTCTGTCTCTTCGTATGATGGTGATAACATTGCAACTTTCAGAGAGACATGGCTCAACCATATTGATGACAGTGTTATTTCCAGGGTAGGCATAGTTGACTTTTGCCCCCATATTAGGCTGAGAAGTTGAAACTTCTTGACCATGTTTCAGAAATGGTTCTATGAAGGCTGTATGATCATTATTGCTCATGGGATTGTCAATTGTGATGTCTCCACTATCGATCAGATCTTGAATGGTATGCTTCAAGTGATAGCAACTACTAGTTTTGTGACCTTTACTCCGATGGAAATCACATAATTCATTTTCCTTCCACCATATCAGTTTGGGGTCCTGAGCATTGGGTCGAATTGGTGGTAAAGAGATGATGTTATCAGCCAGTAGAGTTTTCATAGCTGATTCTAAAGACTCTCCTAGAGGAGTAAATTTTTGATGTTTATCCCATTTTTTGTATTCTGGCTTCCTTTGAGATGGTGGAGAAAACTTTTGCTCTGAAGCTTTAATGGCTTGAGTGCCAAGAGTGAGATTGTAGACTGGTGCCTTTGATGGGGCATGGATAGTGTTAAAAATGCCATCTGTGACGATGCCTTTATTCTTGTTCCAATTTTTGTTCTTTTCTTTAGAACTGGATCCTGATTCGTACTTGTCCTTTTGAAGTGTGATTTCTCCTTTTTTCACAAGCACTTTTTCGATTTTGATAGCATTATCCACCATCTTATCAAAAGATGTATGATCTTGCATTTGTAGAGGATAATTGATTTCTGGAACAAGGTTATTGATAAAGATTTCAAGTTTCTCCATTTCGGGAATCGGTCTAGCATATAGAGAGAACTTCTTTCGCCACCTCTTGAGGAAAGTTAGGAATGATTCTCCTGGATATTGCTTGAGATTACAGATATCGATCATGGTGACTGGGTGCTAAATATTGTAGGAGTATTGCTGGTAAAACAATTTGATCAACTCCTCAAAAGTTTTGATAGTAGGAGGCAATCTTTAAAACCATTGAATGGATGCTCCTCCCAGAGATCTAGGAAAAAGATGCATCATATAGGTCGGTTCATGCATGAATTCCATGGATTGCATACAGAACTCTCTGACATGATCTTGAGGATCAGAGTGTCCATCATACTTATCATACTTTGGCATCTCCACTCTTTTTGGAAATGGTGGCATATACAAGTTTTTGTCAAAAGGAAAAGGGCATAGAGCTTCCATGGAGAACTCTTTGGGTTCCTTTTCTTTCTCAAGGCTATTAAATTTGACTTGTAAAGCATGTATCTATTTTGTCATAGCTGTGAGTGGAGTTTCTTCCTCATGCATAATGATATCTTCAACATTAAAGTTGGGAGGAAGTTTAGCTCCTTGATGAGCTAGTTGTAAAAAGTATGCTTCTCTATCTTCTTTCAAGAAATGCTTCATCATTCGTTTGAAGTTATCATCATTTTGATATTGAGCAATTTCTTCAGGTGTGGGTTCCTGATCTACCCCATGTTGAGATTGAGCTCATTGAGAGCCAAAATTTGTCCCTGCTTGAGACATGGTAGGAGTTTGTGGACTCCCTGGATTAGATTGATGAGGGGCATGTTGAGTACCTCTGTGAGTTGATGGAGGGGGTATGTAACTAGATTTCAATCGATAGTTGCCAAGACCATCATCCTCGTAAAGACCAGAATTGATGAGTTGCTTAAGAGTTGGAGTTTGGAGAGTGGTGATAGATTTCTTGTGAGAGGAAGCTCTAGTCTCCACCATTCACCTCAAGTGAAACAAAAGAATAAGATCTAGATAACCGAAGAATGAATTGAATCAAGATGATCAGATGACGCAACCTTGTCAAGGTTTGATTGATTTGAAGATTTGATTAGATGTGGATGAAGGATACTGTGCCCTGGATGTATGGGTAGGTGCCCAAAAGATAGCGGACAAGATATCACAACACTTAGTCCTTTTGATGATTGATTGAAGATTGATAGTTATGACAAGGTTTTGACACAGGATGATAAGGACTCAAATCGATTAAACAGAAGGCTGAATCAAATTCAAAAGGCCACTTTAGGAAAATGATTGGACTCTTAATAGCTACTACTTTGTTCTTGACACAGTGATTCATTCGACAGATTCTGAAATTAGGCTGAAAAAGCTAAATATCTAACAATTTTGACAATTTTTTGACAACTTTCAAAAATTTCCCAAACGACACTCTGCAGACTCGTACGACAATGGGTATGCTATGAAATGACAATTGCAAAACTTGTACGATAATTGCAAGCAAGATTTTGACTCTTAGAATTTTTTGGCATCAAAACTCGTATGACACTGGGTTGGTTATCATACAACAGTTGGGTATCAATGAAACGACAGTTGAAAATCTCATACGATAGTTGGGTAGCAATGAAACGACAGTTGAAAATCTCATACGACAGTTGCAAGATTTTGACTTTGAGAATTTGTTGGCATGAAAACTCATACGACACTGGGTTTGCTATCATATGACAGATGGGTTGTAATGAAATGACACTTGATAGAAACTCGTATGACTTTCTGACCTCCTGAGATGACTTTTGACTCCAAAAAAGGATTTTACTTTAGATTTTGCAAATTTTGAGTTTTCAGATTTGAATTGTTTGCAAATTTCAATGTCCAGATTTTTAGGATTGTAACAGATTTGTTCATTTTCAGTAACCAGATAGATAAACAAGCACACAAAATAGCAAGTACGTGATTTCAAGCATTTCTAAAAATAATGAACAAGGGAAAAAGCAACCTTGCGCATGAACAATCAAGTGACTTATTCATTCTAATCCTCAGAAGTGCTAATTGTGTATGTTCCAAAAATGTTTTGCAATAACGCACATAGACCCTATAAAATGAAAATTTGGCCTTGCTAGGGTTTTTAGTAATGGTTTGACTCTGCAACTTTTATGATCCAAAGGGGTGAACTCCAATCCCAGCGCACCAGGGTTTTGACACAGTCTGAGAACTTAATCTTCAGGAGCTGCTAGGGAGATCTGACAACCCAACAATGAACCATACCCGTGGAGATTTCTTCCACAAGGACATTTATATAGCGGCTATCACTACCATGGTGAAAATGGCTATTACCGCTTGAGGTTCCGTCAACGTAGTTTACCCTGTGAAGAGATTGTCTGCTATGGTTAACCCTCTCTAAAGGTGACTCATAGTAGTATACCACAAGGGAACTTGGCTCCAGATCTAAGGTTTTTGACACCTTTTCACTTTTAACCCAAACAAAGCAAGCAGATTAATCTAACACGCTAAGACAAAGTTTGTCTCACCAAGGTCTATGATATCAACCCCACGTGATCTATCAACCCCTCCAGAGAGAGAATGTATCAATCAATAAGGGAAGATGCACTAACCAATTTTGATTCACCAAAGCTCGTGATGTCTACCCCACGTGATCTATCAACCTCTCCTAGGAGAGAATGTATCGATCAATAAGAGAAGATGCACTAACCAAGTTGAATGTGAAACGCACTAAGTATCCTCCCTACCTACAAGGATTCTGTCGTCAAGAAGGATTTTGCTGGGAATCCAATCTTTCAAGAATCACGAATAGTGTTCATAGGGCCTAATTACTATGTGAGCACAGATGTATGTTTCCAAAAGCAAATCTACCAAAAGTATCCAAAAAGTAGAAATAGGAACACTTAACGCTTAAAGAGAATATGAGATGAGTCCACAAGGTGGAACACTTAACACCTCACATAAGCTGAAAATGAGTCCCCAACTTAGAAAACAAGTGAGTTCTAAAAAGCACAAAAGGGTTGCTTGGTGGAACAATTAACGCTTCTCTCCTGTAGACCCCTCCCCTTTATGGCGCTGAGATTGCAACCACAAGGCGGAATGAGGGGCCGGTGGATTTAGTGAGTCCAATAACCCAAGATAGCAATCTAGATCAATCACAAGTATCTAAGACTGCTAAATAAATACCTAAGGTGTCGCAACCTACTATCAATTATGCAAGTGTGTAGAAATAGACAAAAGCATGAAAAGATGCACACAAGCCAGACACATAAGAGATTTATTTTAAGTCCAAATTGAAATGTTATTAGATGAAGGAGAATACCTAGGATCCTCGCAACGTGCTTAGTAGATTTTACCTGATTTTTAGCAATTCTTGTTGAGCTTTTCCATGCAAGCAAGTGACGAACTCTCCAACAAGCAAACAAGCAAACAAGATATGCAACATATATTCAACTTATGAAAACCATAGGGTTAGCTCTAAAAATCAATTATTATCAGAAATAATAACCAACAATTAACCCAAATGACAACTCATATCATTCATTGAACCATGTAAAAAAATAAGTGCATACCCATCACAAAACTTTATTTTTTTTGTTGCATTTGACCTAGTCAACAAGATCTGATTTTTCTTTTATGATTTTGGCTACAAAAATAGAAATTTAAAATAGATACCCCTACTAAAAAATAGAGAGCTTTCCAAAAATGTAAAAATTTTAGAAAAATCTCTTCATTTGTGCCCTAGAGACCTATTTTATCAAAACAAACTAGTTTTTATAAATTGACTATTTGAGCTATTATATTGCATCTAAATTTAAAATATAAAGAATGGACCCCCTATATAATTTAAAGAGCTTTCTGAAAATATAAAAATTTCTAAAAAATATGATGATTTGCGTCAGATATTAATTTTTTCCAGAATTCCAAGAAAAAATTATTAAAAATTCAAAACATCTTAGAAAATTCTAAATTTTTTACTGTAGCTTCTCTGATATATGTCCAACTTGCAAAAATAATTTCAAAGCAAAAATCCAAGCCGTTTGAGAGATAAAATTAAATCTTTGAAACTTTAGGGCTTTAGCTCCAAAAAAAATCAAAACGAGCATGTAAAGGTGGGTTGCCCCACAGTGGGCACCAGAAATGTGTGTGTGAAAATTGTACCTGATCTGTAGACACAACACTTCAATAAAACATTAGAGGTTAGCAAAAATCAAAATCGTGCAAAATTGAAATCTAATTTAACCAAGCGATTTACTGCCTTCTAATAGGTGTGAGATTAATGTTCTCAGATTGTTATCGAGATCAGTGACCTAGATGACACCTAAATGAAGGATTTGGATGCAAAAATGATATAAAATATGAATGCAATTAATCTATTTTTTTGGTATTTTCTATGCAATATGAATGATAAACTTGATATGAATCTATAATATGTAAAAACTGATATGCTATGAATTGATCTATCTAACAATGATATGAAATATGAATGCAAAAACAAGATTGATCTCACAATAGCCTTGATTCGCAATAAGCTTTGATTCCTTGTCCTCCAATCCGACAGCGCGAGGATGCAAAAATATGAGAAGCTTTGAGATGAGCTGAGGCTTTAATTTATAGAAATCTAGGGCTTTGGAGGTGCATGAGAAAAAGCCATAAATCACTCAAATAACTCAGGTTGATTTTTGAGTTATTTTTAAATAACAGATAATTAAGTCACAAAAATCATGCAAAAGCACAGTTCAACTCGAATTAGAAGTTTAGATCAACTTTAAAACTCAAAAAGATGTTGAGTTTCAAAAAGCTAACAACTTGCATTGATTTTCCAATTTGGGTTTAACTGGTCCTTGAATATGCACATGGATAATTATGATTTAATAAATAAATAAAGTGATTTATTCTCAACTTAACTGATTTTTAAAATAAAATAATTAATTTATGGGTTAATTAACTATTTTATCAAACTTTTATTAAAAACTATATTATTAAATAATGACAACCTGCTTTAATCAATTAAATAAGAATTTAATTAATTATTCATAGGATATTGGATTTATTGTCAAAATTAAATAATACAATTAATAATAGATAGAATTAAATTTAATTACACAATTAAGTGGTAAGATATTAAATCTAATTAATTAAATATAAAAATATTCAATTAATCAAACTTAGGATAAATGTGATTTATCGCCAAATAATCATTAAATTAAATATAATTAAGATAATTAGGAATATTGCTAGGAATATTCCCCGATGTAGAATTTAAGATAATCAATTATGATTTGATGATGTTTAGATGTGCCTTAGATTAGGACTTCGATGTTGATTTCGTTCAATTTGAGGATGTAGGAGGTTAATGAACATATAGCCCATTTTTGGGGTATTACACATAGTACTTACAATAACAATAAGATCTCAACCACAAGAAGATTATTAATAATAGTTAGTATCCCAATATTGAAAGAAGAAGAATATAACAAATATCAATAATCATTCAATCATAATAAAATCAATTCAAAAACACATGAATATGCAAACCAAAATTCCTTCATCATTTTTCTTCTTATCTATGCAATGTTGGGCTCTCAAAATTTAGCTCAAATTGTTCCAACATAAAAATTCAAAGTGCATGTGGTTACCAAAATATGAGAAAACACTCTCATTATATATATATATATATATATATATATATATATATATATATATATATATATATAAATAAGAGGTTCCAATCAGGATTCCCTAATTAGTGGCTTGATTGGTTGTGATTGAGGAGTTGAACTCAGAGTGAGTGGGTGTTCAACTCAATAGATTGATTTGTCAACAAATTTAATTGATCTGTTTAGCAAAATAGATTGAAGAGTTGACAGATTTGATTGAAGACTTAATTGATGAGGTGGAATAGAAGACTAAATAGATTGATTAGTTAGGAGAGAGAATTGTGGAGTTTGAAAGTTGATCGAATGGTTAGGAATTTTGATTGATTAGTGAAGTGAAAGTTAGTATTAGTCATCTTTGGAGGAATAAATATAATTAAATAAATTCATTCATTCATTTAGTTGCACACGTGGAGAGATATGAATAAATAATTATTTATATATTTATCTTCAGAGGAATAATTTGTTTAATTAAATAAATATCATTTATTTAATCATGAGAGGGAACATGGTTTATATAATTATTATATGTGTGTAATAATCACAAAGAGGGATTATTGATTAAATGATATAATTATTTAATTAATTGAAGTGTTTATAGAGAATAATTAAATAATGTTAACTATATAATTACTTTATAGAGGAATAATTGATGATTAATTATTTAAACATTTAATAATTAAGTAATTAATTAAAATCACTTAATTAAAAAATTAAAGAGAAATGATGAGTTCATATTCAAAATATAGGACACAAACAAAATTAAATAATAAATATTATTTAATAAATAAAGAGGAATTGTAGTGATATTGTCACTTGCAGGTGTGGGACATTTTTAGGTGTCTACACTTGTCAAGATATGACCAGCCATTCATGAGTCTACTTTCCAAGTCTTCGATCTTGAGCTCAAATATAACATGCTTCTTAAAAGATATTGGATCCATGTGATGCATATCATGCCCTCCACATATCACCTATGCCTAAAATTCCCTTATAATGGAACAAAAATTACCCAAGTGATAGAGATCCATCCCTATACTATACCAACCTCAAGGGATCCACTACCAACCAAGTTCCTATTAACCAAGCAACATCTACACTTATGTCCTCCAAGTACATTGGCTCATCCAGTTTATCTAAATCCACTACCCCATCAACATTTGATCTCAAGATCAAGGTTCAAGACAAGGGTTGTGGAGAGTATACCTATGTAAACTTATTTTGTGTATTCAAGTTACATATTTCACCACGAACATATGGAAAACCTAGACAACCCCTTGAAAGGAAGAAAATAGTCTATATTCAATATGAGCCACCTACCTGATTCACAAAATGGGGAGAACTAGACCAAGAGATTGTGGACCAATGGAAGATTTATCCAATTAGATATACAAGAAAAAAGAGCCCCCTCTTATCATGTGTCATGTCCATTAATATAGAAGATGGTATACTATCATAAAAAAATAAGGGTACAGTAGATTAAGAATAGGTACTACATTATTTACCACTACATCTAGGCAAAAAACCAGTCAAATAGAAACTTCATAAAATGTACCCCAAGATTGTAATACTAGTCAAAGTAGAACTAAAGAAACTACTAATTTAGATTTTATTAGGCCCATAGAATGTGGAGTGGATATCTAGTCTTGTGCCAGTATAAAAACTAGATGGAAGCATAATAATTTGCACTAACTTTAGAGACCTTAACAAGGCATGTTCAAAACATGACTTTCCTCTTCCAAACATAGATATTATAGAGCACTTAATGACTAGATATAAAATGTTTTAATTGATGGATTCTTTCTCAAGATATAATTAGATAAGAATTTCACTAGAGGATCAACATAAAATGGTAGTAACACATTCTTGGAGAACTATTTGTAGAATTTAACGCCCTTTAGATTGAATAATGCAGGATCTAACTATCAAAGGGTGATGACTACAATATTTCATGACATTATGCATGATAATATGGAATATTGTTTAGATGATATTCCAGCTAAGTCATAAGAGAGAGATGAACACCTACCTATCCTAGTAATTTTATTTGAGATATTAAAGGAGTAAAAGATTCGCTTAAACCATAAGAAGTTTATTTTTGTGGCACCATCAGGAAAATTCCTTGAATTCATAGTGTCACATTCTGGAATAGAATTTGACCATGCAAAAGTCAAAGAAATAATTAATATGCCACCACCTACAAAAATCTATCAGCTAAGGAATCTACAAGGAATATTATAATCCATCATAAGATTCATAGCACAATTAGTAGATAAGTGTCATCCCTTCAAACATCTACTTCACAAGTGAGTTCCATTTTTATGGATAGAAAAATGTTTGGCAACTTTTCAAGAAATTATAGATTATCTCCTCTCAGCTCCAGTTCTTATATCTCTCATTACAAATAAACCTCTCTTACTATATATATCAATGACACCATATTCTTTAGGAGCCTTTCTAGCACAACATGATTCAGATGGAAAAGAGAGTATTATTTATCATACCAATTAAACTTTTGAGGTATATGAGCTTAATTATAGTGCAATAGATGGAGAAATTTTAATGGTTTATTTTGCTTCCAAAAAGATTAGGCATTACATGTTGAGTCACAAGCCATTGCTTGTTGCAAAGATTAACTCGCTGAAATATCTCTTGAGTAAAGCGACATTGACAAGGAGATTAGCCAAGTGGGTATTGATTCTTAGAAAATCTGATAATGAATATCTTTATATAAAAGAAATCAAGGGTTGGGTAATAGAAGATCAATTTGTAGAGGCACCAATACTAGATAAACATTTTATATTGATGGAATTTTTGGATGAAAATATATTTTCTATAGAAGAATAGACTTAGTGGAAAATTTACTTTGATGGTTCCTATTCTCAAAATAGATTAGGTGTTGGATTTGTATTCATTACACCACAAGGAGATTTCTTTCCCATATCATAAAGGTTGAACTTTGACTATACCAATAAAATTGTGAAATATGAAGCTCTTGTCACAGGACCAAAGACAATTGTTCTATAGAAGATCAAGCGTTTAAATGTATACGATGATTCAAAACTTATCATGAATAAGGAAAATGAAAACTATGAGACAAAAGATGAGAAACTATTACCGTACAAAGAAATCGTAGAAGACTTCAAGAAATATTTTAATTGCATAATCTTCAAGAAAGTCCCTAAGGCACAAAACAAAGCAATTGATGCATTGGCAGTAGTGGGATCTCTACTTGATATTACTAATGAAATAAAGAACTATGAGTTCTTAGTAGATCATATTATAGTCCCTACCTTTGAGGCCCCCTTATATAAGTTTATGTGTCAAATTATTTGACCTAGTTCCCCATGGTACCATGTGTAAAATATAAAATAGGGATCACATAAAATGACTGATTTCCCCAATTTATAAGGAACATTAGAATAGAAAACCACCTCAAGATAAATATTATTAACACAACTTGGTAAGAAACATGCCAATGCAATATTAATGCCTTTGGGGTTTCTATTCCTTATATTTCCTAAAATATAGAAAGAGATAGATGGTAGTGATATACAAAAGACTAAATAAGAATAGATATGATCTAATCCAACTAATAAAGCTGATGTAAAAGGGAATTGAGAATAATTTGAAGGCACCTAGAAATGAAATAGGAGAAGTGAGTTCTCAAATCTGAATTCTCGACTGTTGAAATCTTGAAATGACTTGTAACTACACATATAAGACCTAGAGGCTATAACTTGATTTCCTACCAAATATGGGTTTATAATGTAGGGGAAAAAATGCCAATGGTGACATGTACTTGGGACATGACGAAAATGGCAACATGTACCATCTTTTTTGTACTAAATTTTCTAGGCATTGTATGGCAGTTCTTGATCTACCCAAAAAAGTTCTAGTAGCTCTATAACATGTTCCTACACATAGAGAAATGGGGACTAAGTTTGTCTAAAGGTGTTTTCCTTAGTCAAACCCCTATCTTGGAAATGAAAGGAAATTTCATAAGGAAATATGAAATAGAAACCAGATATTAATTGTAAATCACCTTATACCTTGATGAGCAATGCTTCTTTTAATGTGATCATAAATTTTAATAAAATAGCTTTATCTTGACAAAAACCCAAGAGTAAATCATGGATGTTTTAGTTTTCCATAATGCTTGATGATGAAGAAGAATACTTTGAAGGATTGAAGACTTGGATTCTTGAAGAAATTTGATTGCTTGATTGATTCTTGATCATGAATTCTTTCCAATAGAAATGGATGCCAAGATAAGGAGAGATATGGTGCTTATATATATCTTATATCAATTTAGGGGCTAAAAATCAGGCAAGCCAACCACAAGATGTAATTTCCCACCAAAACCCTAGCATGGATCTCTGGGACAAATTTAGACTTCAATCCTCAAGGATGTCGTCAATGGAAACATGTACATTGGAGAATGAATCCAAATTTGGTCTAGATGCTATGAATATAGGGTATATGCATGATTACTAACTATAGCTCATTTTGAGGTTGGGATAGGTCAAAAGGAAAAAAATAGGGATATAGGGCCTAGGTGATGAAATCAGTTATTTGATTAGAGGAAAAATAGAGGGTCACACTTAGAAATAAGGTAAAACCTTGATATTTGAAGAAATGGAGTTAATTTAGGATTTATAATATTAATTTGAAGGTCCAATGAGTGTTAGGAGAGCATGAAATCAATGTGGGAACCCATCCATACTAAAATAGGGATAAAATAAGTACCTAATTAAGGGTGCTTACTTTTTAGGATGGTACATTTAGCCCCCACTTTAGCAAGATTATGAGTCCACCTCATGTTCACGGTAAAATAGAGAGAGAGAGAGAGAGAGAGAGAGAGAGAGAGAACTGCAACAAGATAAGATGTCACTAAGTTTAAGGACACAATCCCCCAAACCAAGGATCTTAAATTGCACATTCAAATGAAAGGACACATAAAGCAACAATAAAATCTTAAATATTACTAAGATTCCAAGTTAACTAGTTGAAGAGACCTCGCTAAATAAAATGTCTCTACTACTAGAATCATGCTCAGAAAGCTAATGAAAAAGCACAAGTGGTCACCTAAAAATAGTAAAAGCACGCATCAAAGATAAGATAATACTCCATGATCCAATAAAATAGAAAAGCGTGTATGCTATGGAATAATGGAGGAGAGAAAAAGATAACCATGGATGACTTAGGTTGGCCAATTATGTTGCACTAGGTGATCCATGAGAGAGAGAAGAGAGAAGGGAAGGGGAAATGGTCTAGAAAATTATGTTATACTACTTCTACCCATCATACAAAGTGTAAAGAGGGAGTTTATAGTCTAGCACATGCTATTAAACTCATGAAAAATTTATATAAATGAGAGGTTGAATGGTCTATCAAGTTGTGTTATTCTACTCAAACCATGAAAAGGATAGGTCAAATGGTCTAGCAAATTATGTTATGCTAGTCAACCAATCCTAAAAAATGTATGCAAAGGAGAGGTTGAATGGGCTAGAAATTTGTTTTATGCTAGTTCAACCAATCCTAAGGATAACCAAGGAAAGAATTGTATTCAAGGAAATCCACCAAAAATGTATAAAGGAGAGTGATATGGCCCTAGAAAATTATATTATTCCAGTGTACTCTACTTGACATGCTTAAAGTAAACAAAATATTTGCAATAATAAGGACATATATGCCACCCCTTAAGATGGAAAAATAGGACTATTTTGTCATCTTAAGGAAAAGAGAAACAAGGATAAAGAACCTTTAACATAAAGGAGGTATCCCACAAGTAACACTAGTCCAAGCCAAAGATGTCACAACTCCTCTGAGGTCAAGGAAGGGATGAATGCAAAGAGATACCATGCAAGAAGTGTAAAAGGGATCCTTTTGAAGTATGCCAAAAAGAGATGCAGATAAAAAAGGAAAAAATCACACTTGAACCCCATCGCTAGGTAAAGGGATTCTTGAGGAAGGATGACACACTTCTAGCCCCCAAGGTAAGAGATTTTTTTACCTTGGATACCAAATTGAAAATAATAAAAAGGTTATGATCAAGGAAGAATAAATCTTGTATAAGAGAGAATCCCTAATGTAAAAAAATAATTCCATGTAAGACCAGATATCATAAGATAAAAAAAATTCTAGTTAGCCATGAGAAAAGTGGATCCTGAAGATAAGGATAAGATAGATTGATATACTATCTTTTCTTCCAAGTGTGGAGACAAGACTAAAGAGAAAGAGGACATATTATGTTACTTTCAAAGTATAATCACACATGAAAATTGTACCACCATGCATAACAATGAACCCCAAAAGAAAAGGCTAACAATGTCACATAGTGTGGAGTAACATAATAAGAACTTAAATGTTATTTAAATTAATCAGAATTAAAAATTAACTCATTGTGACCCATTATGTAAATGATAACATAATCAATGAGTTTCTCAATTTTTTAATGAGAATCTTGGCATTCATTAGTAGAGTGGCCATAATATCGGTGATACATGAAAAAGGGGAGATTCGCAAGATTTTTGCCATGCTTCCTTTTTTGTCTAGGTCGAGTAATCAACTTAGCACTAAGAAGGTTAGGAGAAATTATTTATTGATTCAAGCTAGGTATAGTAGAAATTTTAGATGGTAATGGAGGGGATGTTGAAAAGGGAGGATATTTGGACAAAATACTTCCTAATGTTTATCATGAGTCTCATGGCTTGTTTACACACATCCTAAATGATGTTGGAGATTGTGAGTTGAATTATTTTGAGAATGATATGCTAGGTCCTTTGAAGGGCCCTGTGTTACAAATAGAAAGTTTTTATTCACCCCCAAAAGATGGTGTAAATGCTAATGACCCCCAATCATCATATAAAAGGGAACTTCTAGGAGAAGAAGTATCTTTAGGAGAAGAAGATATGTTTTGTTTAAATGGTGTAGGAATAGAAGGAGAATCAGATCCAATTCATAAGAAATTTTGGATTTCATCGTCAACAAAAAGGGTATACATGATGTTTTTATATATGAACATCACTTTGTGATGAAGGTTTTAAGGAAAACAATTCATGGCATGTAGATATGGTCGTCCTAAGAAGATTATAATTAAGAGCACTAGAAATGACATGAATACATGTGGGTAAAATAATAGGACCTACCTTAACAAGCAAAGTGATAATACACAAGGTTTATTTAGAAACATTATCAAAGTGACAAATAGGAATAGAATCAGGTTTAAGTAGACAAACATCCACATTTATCTCATTCTACAAATATTAAGTCTTGAACTATTATCAATTAAAGTTATTATAATAAGATTATCATTGATAAGGACAAGAACCATGAGAGAATAATGTCAATCTTGACCTTCCTTACAAAGTAACACATCTTGAAAAAAAAAAATTGAGATTCATTATTGGTTTCATTCATGTATTCTAATATAGAAGCTATATTGTATTTCCTGGGAGGTGGGACAGTCAAATTTCTCAAGGCTTGTCATAACGCTTCATGATATGTAGGTGAAGTTTTGAAAAATCTCTCAAAGAGATATCTTGGTAGGAGTGGCATGAAGTTGTTCTACTAAATCATAATCATTTCCAAGATTTTGAGGGATACATGGTGTAGGAGGAAGCATTGATTGAGAAGTAGGATGAGGGAGAGGAACAATTGAACTTGTAGGATGTCTATTAATTTTTATGTTATAATTATGAGCCATCACATGATAGTCAAGTTGTTGAGAACCTTTCACCACAATGACTAGCTTATTTTGAGGTAGCTCCTGGGTATCTTGACGAAGATGGACAAACAACCTTAGGATTTTGAGTACCTAAAACATTGACAAAATTAATTTGGTTAGGATTTTTATTCTCAAAGGTATCTTCATGATGTAGGAAAAATTTAGAACAGGGACAAACACAACTCATTAATGCTTCATCAATAGAAGGAATATTAGAAGGAATTTCATTTATACTAGTCTCCTCTACCCTCATATCATCTTCCTTGATAGAAGATCTTTCATAGGGGAGAGAATAATCAACAATGTTGTGTAATTGTTCATCCCAAATAGGGAGATCATCAAGAACAAAAACATATATCTATGAATAAAGAAAACATTAGGAGAGAGGTATAACTCACTAAGGCTTCATCCCTAAAGGAGGAATCATTGAAAGAAATGGAAGGTGAAGTTTCATAATGGATATCATCATCCTTAACCAAGGTTTTCTCATAGATGAGGCTTATATTAGGAGAATATTTTATATCAATCCTCTAAACATCCCCCCAAAGAGAAAGATCATTGAGAGAAGGTTAAAAATATCTTCTTTCTCTAATATATCAATATGAGGTGATATAAAAGAAGCCAAAGAAACAACACATGTATTAAAATCACATGTATTAAATTGATTCTTTTTAGTGCTAACATAATGTGAAGTTAAGTTTATGGGAGGGTGTTTTTTTATCTCAAAATAGATAAAATGATTTTGGTATAATTCCCTAAAAAAAAATTGCAATTTGAAAAGAAATAAATAAATGCATACAAATCAAGAACAATTTATGAAATGTAAGATTTATTTTTGTGCTTTTTTAAAATAAATACAAATACAAGATGTAATAGTAATTAATAGAATGTATACAAAGTAGATGTAGACACCAAATCAAATGTAAGAGTAGTTGGGTTCACCAAAATTTACTAGGTGAGCCTAGAAGAAGAAATACATACAATGAAGTGAATTCAATCTAACTACCAAAATCAAAAGAGAAAATGTTATGTGTCAGGTTCACCAAAATGTACAATATAAAAAGGGGATCACATAAAAGGAATGATTTCCCCAATTCATAAGGAATGTTGGAATACAAAACTAACTCCAGAAAAATATAATTAATGCCACTTGGTAATAAATATGTCAATGCAATATTAATGCATTTGGGGTTTCTATTCATCCTATTCCTTAAAATTAAGAAAGAGATGGATGATAGTGATATACAAAAGACTAAAAAAGACCATATCTAATATAATCCAACTCATAAATTTGATGTAAAAGGGAATGGAGAATAATTTGAATTCACCTAGAAATTAAATAGAAGAGGTGATTTTTTAGATCTAAATTCTTCATTGTCGAAATCCTAAAATGACTTATAACTGTAGATCCGAGATCTGGAGGTTGTAACATGGCTTCCTACCAAATTTGGAATCACAATGAAAGGTACATTATGACAATGAAAATATTTACCCGGGACATGATGACAATAGAGACAGGTAATAGGTATTTTTGACTAAATTTTCCATGAATTGTTTAGTAATTCCTAATATGCTCAAAAAAGTTTTGGTAGATCTATAACCTATTCCTGCACATAGGAAAAGGGGGAAGAAGGTTGGATAAAGAGGTTTTCCTTAGTCAAACCCCTAACTTGGAAAGGAAAGGAAATTGCATAAGGAAATATGAAATAGAAACCAAATTTGAATTGTAAATCACCTTATACCTTAATGATGCAATGTTTTGAAATTATAGAAAAAATAGGTTTTATAGGGACCCGAAACCCAAAAGTATCAATAAATTATAGATAAATCATTAAAGAAACCAAGGCAAAAATAACAAAAAACTAACAACCAGGGGGAAAAAGACACCCCAATGCAGCAATAGCAAAAAAAAATAGAACCAACACTAATAAAATAACTAGCAGATCAACCAGCATTATGTTCCACCCCCAGGGTCTTAATGGTAGTCTCCATCTGACTATCCAACTCTGACATCCTTTGTAGAGTATCCCTCAGATTAGTGATTTCGTTACGAGAAGATATTTTTTTACTTTTAGCTCTAGTTTTGTACCTCGGTCCTTTACCTATCCCCTTCAGAGTATCCACAACATCCCCCTCCATAAAAGTATTTCCCTTATCCAGCTAGCAACCAAAATCTTCAAATTACTAATAGAAGTTTGCATACCTTCCTTGTCGTGCTTGATAATTTTGCAAATGTCCCTTTCCATTTTGTCTATCCTAGTAGCAGTACCATGGTCATCCTGCATAACCTTCAACGAGGAAGGTATGATGTCCAAATTGTTGACTTTCTCTACCAGGATGTTATGCTTAGCCTCTAGTGCTCTGTATTTGAGATTTAGGTGCTTAATTTCATGGAAGCACCATTTATCCAATTGAAATGTATACAAATCCTTAGCCTTAGAAGATTGAAGCATGTCCGTGGTGTTTTCCTCATGATCAGTAAAATCCTCCAGAGTCAATTTAACCAATGAATCCCTAATTTTAGGATCACAAGGCTCAGCATCTTCCACATCCAAATAATCCTTAGTAGAGAAATAAACATCATGTTTCTCACTGTCAAAAAAATCTTCATAGATAGGGATCCCATTCTTCCCCTTAGCCAGTTTTCTACTATCCTCCATGCCCTTATTATCTCCATCATTACCTTTATTTCCCTCTTCCATATCAGCAAGACCAACCATAGAGTCATCACCCTGAACTCTCTCTAAATCACCACCACCCTCAACAAACTCCTCTAAAGCTAAGGACAAACCCTCAATCTTGTGGCCTTTCTTCTCAGAATATGGGTTATAGTCCTCATCCTCATCCGATGAAACCTCCTTGGAAACATGAACAGAATCCACCATGTCCTTTGATTTGCTCAAGTAACCAACTATATTTTTTGTCTCGACAACACCAATAGGCTCTTTGGTAGGGGTCTTCTTGGTCTTAGCATTTTTCCCAGAGGTAATGATATCCCCCCTATCCAAAGAGCCAGAGCTCTTCATTTTCTCCTTAGGTTTCTTACGAATGGGGTCGGGGATATTATCTCTCATGTGCTTGTAAATAAGGAGAACGAGGCCCTCATGAAGCACAAGTTTCCCTGCATTTTCTTTGTTCTCAACCAGACTATGATATAACGAGATATACAAATAAAAATGAAAATAAATCCTATATTTATGACGAAAATGATTCAGGAGCACAAAATGGTGAGATTGTGTTTGTGTGAACCTTTCGTCCAAAGTAAAATATTCCATTATAACCAGAAAGATTTTCTTCCAAAATTCATCAAAATGATCAATAACAAAAAACCCCCATTCTTCACCATAGCATTCTTCTCATCCACTGAAATAGGAAAAAATTTAACAGTCATCTTAGAAACCTTTCTATCCCTATAAAAATTCTTACCAGAGTTTTGCAGACCCATCACCTAGGCTATGAGGTCGACCGTGAGATCAATTTTCTTTCCCCCCAATATTAATAGAATCATTCCTCCAACCATCAATAAACTTTTGCGTAATTCTCTTGTCATACCCATGCATCTTCTCAATGTTGGGCGTCACCCTCCCCTTTCTGAGTTTTTTCCAAACCTGGACATCCTCCTTAATCTTGGAATAGTCATCTGACTCAACTTTCTTCAAATAACCTCCCATCGTAGAAGACACAATGTTTCTTTGAATGTGATCACAAATATTAATGAGATATATTGATATCTACAAAAACCCAAAAGGAAATCATGGATGTTGTAGTTTTCCACAATTCTTGATGAAGAAGAAGAAGAAGAATGCTTTGAAGGATTGAAGACTTGGATGCTTGAAGACCTTGAGAATGCTCTTGAAATTTAATTTTTGGATTAATTGTTGATCATGAATGCTTGAAAATATTAATGAATACTAAAATGAGGAGAGGTGGGGTGTTTATATATGTCTTACATAATTTTAAGGGTTAAAAATCAAGCAGGCCAAGTCTGACCATAGGATCTAATTTTCCACCAAAACCCTTGCATGGATCTATGGGCCAAATTTGGCTCCCAATCCTTGGGGACATGTCTCAAATGATGACATGTACCTTAAATAATGAGTCCATATTTGGTCTGGGTGCCAAGAATATAAGGTATATACAAAATTACCAAGTACAACTCATTCTGAGGTTGGGATAGGTGACAAAGGCCACAAATAGGGATATAGGGCCTAGGTGATGAAATTAACTATTTGATTAGAGGAAAAATAGAGGGTCACACTTAGAAATAAAGGCTAACCTTGAGCTTTGAAGAAATTGAATCAATATAAGACTTATAATATTATTAAAGGTCTAATGAGCATTAGGAGAGCGTGAAATCAATGTGATAAGTTGTACATACTAAAATGGGGCTAAAATGAGAACCTAATTATGGTTTCTTACTTTTTAGTATGATACACCATGATATTTACACCTATTTACATGACCAATACTTACTCCTTCACTTGTCCTATAATCAACATAAAACCTTTATTAGACAGGCTTCCTAATACATTAGCACTGTTGACACCCTATATAGGAAGAGCCTAGAAAAAACCATTCTAAAATGTCTTGATGTTGAAGAAGCACAAAAAACCCTACATGAAGTTTAAAAATGTATTTGTGGCACTCATTCTAGTGGCCCTACTCTTACAAAGAAGCTCTAAATATTGGGTATTATTGGCTTACCATGGAAGAAAATGCCTATAAGTTTGTACATAAGTGCCTAAAATTTCAAATACATGAAGATTTAGTACATGCACCAGCTCAAGGATTGCCACTGATTATATCTCTTGCATGGTCATTCTCACAATGGGGACTCAACCTCACTATAAAAATCCATCCCTCATCCTCCAATGGTCATAAGTTCATAATCATTGCCCTTGAGAATTTTAAAAAGTGGATAAGAGATATCCCCATGAACTATATTATTGGAAAGAAAATATCTAATTTCATCCTCAACTACATCATTTGTCGATATGGACTCCCACTTTCCATAGTCATGGATAATACTATACTATTTTAAAATAAAGATGTCAATGAACACTACGATAAATTTTCACATCCAACACTACTTTGTCTCACAATATTACCCACAAAGTAATGGTCAAGTTGAGCATCTGATAAAACATATTGAAAACACTTAAGAATATTGTCAATGATGCTAGCTATGACTGAAACCTGTAACTCAATCCCTCCTTATGGGCATACTGCATTAGAACTCATACACCCACTGGAGATATACCATTTTCCCTGGTCTACAAATCAAAAACCATTTTTCCAAATGAGGTTGAGTTATCTTCATTTCTTGTATCACTGCAAAATGTTATCGCAGATAAAGATTACCATGTGTCTTGGCTACATGAGTTGGAATATCTTGATGAGAAGTGATAGAATGTAATGAAACATTTGTAGGCCCACTAAAATAGTCTTCGTAGAAGTTACAATAAGAAGGTCAGATCATATTCTTCGAGATAGGAGACTTAGTATTAATGGAAAATCATAATTATATGGATAACAAGGAAAAACCTAAAAAGTTTGAGCCAAATTAGTTAGGTCCTTATGTTGTCATGATAGTATATGACACAAGCGCTTATCAATTGTCCATTCCATAGGGTCAGCCTTTGCTAGACCCTATCAATAGCATGCACCGATGAAAGTTCTATACATAACTCTTTGAGTTTTTCTTTTTTTTTAAATCCTTAAAAAAATTTTAAAATAAAAAAGTCATAAATACAAAAAAATCAAAAGAAAAAAATTGTCACCTTAATGAAAACTTGGCAAACAAGCATGTTGTGTGACACTAAAAAATAAGAGAAATGTTTTTTTCTATGGTGAAAACCATCTCAATGGCGTATTGGACAAGTACCATTGCAAATATTGGGCAATCTGGTGCCATATGTAGAGATGGTCACTCCAGTATTTACCTTCACTATGTCCAATATAATTATCATAACCACATTTCCATCTAATTCAATTCACCTAACAATTGCCTTGTTCTACTATGTGAGGCTTGAAATTCATCAGTCATTTATATCAATCATGTCCTCTATCCTACTATGAGTTATCCCTAACATTTACCCTACCATGACTTAGTCCATCATATCGGTCCCATAATAAATTGCTCTATGTCTTGATTGAGGGAAAAGCCGATGTCATTATTCTTAAAAGTCCTAAAAAAATCCAAAAAATGATAAAATGTCTTCAAAAAAAAAATTTAAAAAGATTAAAAAGTCCTTAAAAATCTCCTAAAAATCATAAAAATATCAAATATCATATAACATATTTTATTTTTTCAATCATCATCATCAATAAAATAATTCCTTTTGAGTCAACAAGCATTGAATGAACGCCAAATGCAGCACAAACTTGAGCTTCACACAAAAATATGCATTAATTAACAAACTTATCAGCTGGTCCTCAATCAAATTGATTACACTATTTTATCATTTGGTCAATTATAATCAATCCTTTTGTCATATGGTCATCATGTCTTATACAGAGTATGAATATACTCAAAACCAAATAGGCCAGTCTTATATGAGGTACCTCTTTCTTGAAACTAGACATCATTATCATCATCAATGTCATTGTCAAACAAACACATAACATAGATATAAAATTAATATGTTTGTTGGCTTGTTGTCCAAGTTAATCTTATTTTATTATTAATTTTTACAAGTTATGTTCCTATGCTTTTTCAAGATATCCACAAGTGATTAGAGAGGTCGAGATTGTTTATGGCTTTATTTTTCTTTGCTTGATGTTTGTGGGATGTTTTTCATGAATTTTGGGGAAAGATATTTTGGGTGCCTATGAAACATTGAAATGAATAACAATGCTTGTGACTTTCGCATATACCTCAACCCTTAATTCCCACGTCCTCAAATATATGGGAGCTTTCCTTATCTGTACTAAGTGCCTGTTAAATGCAAAGGGAAAATCCCATCTTGATCTATCAATATCTTGATAAGGATATTACCCATTTTGCTAAATAAAATTGGCTCACTGATAAAACTAATATGTCAAAGCATGAAGATTCAAAGGAATGTGGTATTAATAAATTCTGGATTTTAATGTCAGTTCATTTTCCCATCTAACTTATTCTAATCACTTCTTAACCTAGTCGTGTCACTAACATTTCTTCTATCAATCAATCATCAGTGAATCAATGAATATGTCAAAATGGTCAAAACTATTTTCAAATCAGTCAAATCAATCATCATTTGTCTTATACATGATGTGTCTTTCCTAAAATCGGACTTGTTACTTATCTAATCTAGGATATGTCTTCATTGAAACCAGACATTGTCATTAGTCTTATACAGGATGGGTCTTTCCTAAATCAATACATGATTCTTATCAATAGTCACTGTGTCCAATGTTGATCAAATAGTCATCATAACCTGCCAACATTCTTCACTTCTTACTAATTATTCTTTTCTTTCATTATTTCATCTAACATTCATCTTCTTCTTTCAATAGATCATTCATGACTTTATTGCACAAACAATTTCTCGAGGGCTTTCAAATCCTCTTATATTGCATGATATGAAATAATGAATAGCTACACGTTTCATGTTGGAACTCAATTAACACATTGAGCTAATATCTTTTCTGAATTTTATATTTGACTATCTCTTGTTCAAACTATGCTTACAAGTATAGGTTTCAAAATCTTAAAATCCTTATATGGTCTTAAAATTTTGTCTATATGTTCAATCTTTATTAGTTTAATTTTTGGGCATGTTTTCATATTATTTTTTAAGAGTAATTATTTTATTATGTCCTATTAGCACAAATTATATGTTAGAGACAACTATATAACTAACAAGCACAATCCTAAGAAAGTTGCAAAAAACTTTCTTAAATGGTTGAACTTAAATAATATTCATGATAGAGCTCTAATCACACATTTTCATGAGTGCCCACCCAATATTTTTGTGACTTATATATGTGACTATCTCTTGATCAAAGTACACTTGCAAGATAGATATACAATCATGAGGGGTAATTATATTTTTATAATCTTGATTTTAATATATAATTTAGTTTGTAAAAAGATTAAAAATTTGTTTACAATTGAGTCACAATTTGATATCAAAGTCATTTAGAGTCATTTTATTTGTAGATGTAGATTCTAAAATCATAGATGTCAATTAAAAAGATCAAATATTTTTTGATTACGACTCAATTTGTCAAAAATATAATTAAATAAATTAAATTCAACAACTTTTGATTTAGATATACTAACCTAACCTAATAAAAAAATATAAATATCTATATAATATTATTATTTTTTAGTCTGAAAAATATTATAATTGAATGATGATGACTTGCATGTTTCCTAATCCTAGACAAGTTGTCTATAACATAGAGGCTGTTCATGTTCATGTTCATATTCATGTTACCTACCACATAATAGTGGCATCCCATGGAGACACAAAGTTTGTACTAATGTACTTACAATTGTATGACATTACATTGAAAAAGACACGGTTGACTTAACTCACAACTTTATCATTGTCCTTGAACAAAAAGACTAAGACCTTGCCTTTAGAGAGATAATTATTTAATTAGATAGAGTGAAGAAATATTGAGATTCTTTCAAAATTGTTTTATTATTTGAAAGATGTGGTCAACAATAACCCAATATTTAGTTCTATTTTGATCAAGCCAAAATCTAGTTATCAAATTATTTCTCTCGTGAATTGTACCAATGCCATAATATAATGTAATTCCCTTTGTTATACATTGTAGGGTTGAATTTGATGGCTTATGCATTTTAATTATTAAATACAATTAAAATTTTAAGAAGATATTTTAAAATTATAAGTTTTTTGAAAGTATTTTTAAGAATATACATAATATTCTTTTATAATATGTAGTTAAAAAATTAAAAGATAAATAATATAATTTATATAAAACATATTTAATTATTAGTTAAGGTAGATTTTTTTAAAAGGCTTTTTTTTTTTGTCAAATAATAAAATTTAACAAAATATAATTTATTAAAAGGCAAAATGAGATAGAAGTTATGGTAGTGCAATAAATTCATAAATTCAAAAAATAAAAGAGTAAAAATTCTATAATTTTTCATGTCCTCACTTGATACATCATATACTGTTGGCACCCAAGTGTGATATTTTCAAACAAATTTAGGAATGTTCTTCCTTTATACAATTGTCTTGAAACACAATCGTTCTTAAATTTAGAGTAGGGAGAGGAGTTGACCACAGTATGTCCTTGACAAAGATATTCGATCTTAAAACAAAATAAGAAAGGCTTTTCTTTCTCCTATGTGCAATAGTCCAAAATATACAATCACCCTCAACCATAAATAGGAGATAGGAAGTGAGCCCACCCTTACTGCTTAAGAGTGGAGCATCAAATGAGTGGGAGGGGACAATAAAATCAAACAAGTTAGCAGTGGATCAAAAGCAAAAAGTTTATACCTAATAGCAATAGGAACTAGAGAATTAATAGAGACAAATAACTACAGGAGCTACAACCTCTCTCAGTCAAGGATCAAGAACACTAAAACTATTTTTATGAAAATAAACTTAATTGCCTCTATAAAGAACTCATAAATCTTGTAATAAGTAATTAACTTTTTTTTAAATTATTGTTTATTACTTAAATAAAAAATATTTATTTTTAATAATAAATATAAAATTAAAAAAAGTCAATAATTCTTCTTGACTTTGTCCATGTAGATCATATTTAATAAAATTTTTGAGAGCTATTATAATTACATAAAATGTATTCAATTATACCTTTAAGTATTCTACATTTCACAATTCATTGTACTTACAAGGTTGAACAAAGCAACTTACCATGACTTTATACTATAAAATAATTTTAATTTTGATGATATTTATTATGAAAGGCATTCCATGTATCTTTCAACTTAAAATCTTCACAAGTCAAATTCAATAAATCAATAAAGGAGTGCGCCTCATTTACAACCATTAACATCAAATACAAGTATAAAGTCAACTTAATCTAAAATGATATTGTATATATAATTTTATTAAAATAGTGAATGTCTTAATATATTAAAGGTAATTTTAAATGGACAACCATGACCAAAAAAATTATTCACTAATAAAAATGATTATCAAAATTAATTCTTAATATAATAGTGCATTATTTACCTTATAAATGAGTGTTAATAAAACTCTTGATATTTGATGGTGTTGTGTTTGACACATGTTGGAAAGTGATGTTGATTGTTGTTGTCACTAATGGTTGTCATCAATATCAACATGTCTTGGTTGATTAGATGAGGTTCTATTTTAGCACTTTGTTCATCTAGATTAGCATGCTCCAGATGATGTGGTGTGTTGATCTATCTTTGGTCATGCTTGTCTTGGTCTCATTCATATTGCAACATAATTTGGTAAACTCTCTTCGGTCTAGATCGATTTGGAAAGTGGTTAACATGCTTCAGAATATTGTTTGCATTGTAATGTGTATATCATATTCTTTGGTTCTAGATATTATGGTAAATGTGTAGCATGTTTATTTGAGAGAGGAAGTTCTATGTGGTTCATGTTTCATTCCTTTACAACATGGGAATGTTTCATGGTGACCTATTTCAAATTATGTTTGGTCGAATTAGAAGTTTATGGAAGCATGACATGGTATAAATAAAAGATGATTCTATTCGATGCATGGATGCATGTGTGATGAATGCAAATCTGGAAAGGATAAATCTTGATATTGTGAAGTATACAAAAGTGTGCAGCTGGAGGCAGAAGATGGTAAGGATCTTCTGGTATTGTTGGTAACATTTATTTCTGTGGTGGATTCTCTTTTATCATTATTCTTTTGGTAGTGAGCCTTTTTTCTATTGGCAGTGAGCCTTTTACTTTTGGGCAATGAGCCTTACCTACAGTGAGGAACCTAGAAGTGAGCCCTTGTAAAAAGAACCTTAACGAGTGTCACCTTAACCAGTGTTTTTATTCATGAGAATTAGCCTTTCCATGGTTTTTTCCATCCTAGGTTTCCACATAAATCTTGGTGTTAATGGTGTACAATGTTTATGTGCTTTAATGTTCATATTTGTTTTAATTATCTGATTGATTTAAGATTACTCTAGGCTAATTAGGTTTGAGAAAATTGTTATATGATAACTAATTAACCCCCTCCCAATTATTCAAGTTTTTAAATAATTGGAATCTAAGCCTTGGTTCCTTGAAGAGGAGCTTAACTACTTGAGGTAGATCTGATGACACACAAACTAAAAATTTTATGTTTGATTGATCCAGCTATAGTTTTTGGAAAGTACAAATGAGAGGTTACCCAAAAATCCTAAGCTACAATACTTAGAAAGCTATTGAGACAAAATATGTTGTATCGACAAATGGCCCTACCACTTCAAATGAGATTTCAGCCTATGAAGAGAATGAAAAAGAAGGGTATGCAATCTATAGTGCTTTTTCTAAGATTGAGTTAATTAAAAATTTCTTTCATTGAGCACTTCTTATTAAGTTTGAAAAAAGTTATAAGATATCTATGAAGAAAATTATAGAGTTAAATTATCAAAGAAGTTGACACCTAAGCATAGATATGAGAATGTGAGAATAGAAGAAGGTGAAGATATAACAAGCTACTTTAGAAGAGTTGATAGTGTAGTAAATGAAGTCAAAAATCAAGATGGAACTCAAATTGATGAAGATATTATGGAGAAGATTGTATTTGTTAGAGCAATAAGTCATTTTACTTATTAATTAATCATGTTGATTTAATTACTAAGTCACTCATTATCTCTTTATTACTTAAGCTAAACTTTGGCATATAATAATTAATTGCTTTATTAATTATTATAATGCAACCTAGGTTTCTCCACCCTTTTAGGGTTTCAGATCTCTTTTATAAGGATTTAGCTCCTCTGTTTTCATAACAGATTGTAATATAGATTATTCATTATTGAATTGCAACTTCTTTTTTTGCACATCAAGGAATGGATCCTCTCTCGTAGATCAATGCATTCAGGCCTCTGTAGCCTCTTGCTTCTCTCTCTTTCTGTGACATGTATTTATGTGCATGTGTTATTGGGAGCTGTGGGTTGTTTTCTCATCAACACCAACATGGTATCAAATTTTTAGATCTGTTTTCCCCTGTCCTCTTCTTCAGTTTTTCGGCCATGTTCGTAAGATCTGTGTTTTTAGAGGTTTTATGTCAGTTCTGGGCACCCTCTTTTTTCTAGTCACTTTGGGCTCAAACAAAATTCATTGTTGCGTTCAGAGTGCCCAATAACCTCTATTTCCATATAAAATTTGCCCAATTTGGACAAAGTTACATTCTATGGCAAAAAAAATTACACAAGGGTTAATTAACCCTAGCATGCATCCCGAGGTGATCACTATTTTTTGGATCACTTTGGGCTCAAAGAGACCTCACCGTTGAGCTCACAAAATCCAAGAACCCTTGAATCCATATAAAATTTGTCCAATTTTGACAACGTTGGATTTTTGGCAAAAAAAATTTGCATACCAAGGTCGTATAGCCTTGGCACGCATTATGAGGCATGTGGAAAACAAAGCCAAAAAAATATATTTTTGGGGTTGGACGCCACCCAACAGCCACTTGGGCGCCACCCGACGGCCATCACAAGCAGTTTGCACTAACTACCTGGTGGCCCACGGTCCCGATGAGGTCCTGACCGATGCACCGCTGGTGATCCCGCAGTCACTGCATGATGCCCGCCAGGGTAATTGCAGTCACCGACATGACTGTCAAACCTAACCACTGACATTCACGGTGTTAGGTCTACCTTTCAGCCCCCTCCACTTGTAGCAGCGTCCCATGGTGAACCAGGAGCTATTGAAGCTCAACCCCAAGTAGTCACTAGCCCCTGGTCATGTGGCGACCAAGGGCCACAAAATTTTGGCCCCATGGGCGTACTATTTTTTTTCCTCGACGGTCATTTGGACATAAAATTTAGCCCAATTTTTTTTTTATGTCAGCATGCATCAACACACTTCTACACCTTTTTTGGGCCCATCAGAGCACCTATTGGTATTTTTCTCATAACTTGAGTATACATCATCAAAATCGGGCAAAAAAGATATCGTTGGAAAGCTTGTTCAGAGGCGGATATTTATTGTGTTTTGGATTTTGTATTTGTTTCCTCCATTTTTCTCACCAAGATTTCAAAGGTAGAGATTATTTTTTGCCTTCTCGGGGGCGTAACTTGTGCATCCAAACTCTATTTTTCACAAACGAGATATCGTCGAAAAGCTCTTTCTGAGATATATCCAAATTTAGAGGTTTTAATTTTTTGTTTTTCTTTTTTGATGGGGTTTTTTTTTTTCTGTCAAAGCCAGAAGTTCATTTTTGCACTCCGCGAGCCATATCTTGCACATCCGAACTCCATTTTTGGAAAATGATATATTGTTGGAAAGATTATTCTATGATATTTCCATTATCATGATTCATTTTTCCAAATTCTTCTCTAGGCACATTTTATTCAATTTTTTCATTTCTGCACTCCGGTGAATATCTTGGATGTTTCAGGTCTTGGGATCTCTTCCTTTTGTGGAATGGCTCTTCTTTGGCTGTTATTTTGTTTCAGGAGCCTTTTGCTCTTATTTGAGCATTGTATACATCATTTTTTAGGATTCTTTTATGCACACACACTAAGATAAAGTTTCATTCTATTGCATGTATGGGATCTTACACATGTTCATAATCTTTGTACTTGCACTCAATTATAAAGTGCCATGGGGGGTTTGATGTTTTTCCTTTATTTTCCATCTACCTTTTTCACATGAGCATTCCTCCAACGACATTAGCCTCGAGTATCTCTAATTGTATTTGTACTCTCTCTGCACCTTCGATGCTCCTAGTTCTTCATCATGCAGTTCATATTGGATGTCATTTTCAATGTACCTATCATTACTCCCTTGTCAACATTATGGGGGGGTTCCTACTGTTAGTTCTTTTGCTTCCTTGGTTCGATAGTGTAAGTTATGTATTTAGTATTTTTTCCTATTTACTAGGAAGATGCAGTGGTTGGGTACCTATGCATTCCGGTGAGATGGATCATTTACCATATGGACACTCTTTCTTTCCTTCTTTTTGGAAGCACTCTTCCATCTTTGCTTGATCAGCTCTTCAAACTATGGTATTTTTATGCCATATGTATCTTCAACTTCAGGTGTTTTCCTCCTAATTTGAGCAGTTTCTTTTGATGGTACTCATGTAGATTATAGTCTTTTGTATCTTCAAGTTTAGTTGTTTGCTTGAACTGATTTGAGTAATATCTTTTGATAGAACTCATGCAGATTATAGTCTTCTTTACCTAATCATATTCTATTTTAGTGGAGGATCTTCATATTAGCAGTTACTTCTTGATACCATTTGTAGCCTCTTTCTTTAGTGATGTTCTACATGTTCATCCTTGTTCCTATTTTCTGGAACATTCCTAGTTTTGGAGGCTTCTTCAGTCCTTTAGACTAGTCTTTGTCTCTTTTTGGAGTAGTCTTTTTCCCATGTGGTTTTCTCTATTTCTCCTCTTTATAAAGAATCTCTTATGTACTTGGGTACCTAATCAGGCCTTTTATTGCCAGGACCCATTTTCTTTCAGTTCATTTTTTCTAGGTTTTTAGCTTCTCCCAAAGTTCATCTTAAGGGGGGGTGCTAGAGTAATAAGTCATTTTACTTATTAATTAAATCATGTTGATTTAATTAATAAGTCACTTATTATCTCTTTATTACTTAAGCTAAACTTTGTTTTATAATAATTAACTACTTTATTAATTATTATAATGCAACCTAGGTTTCTCCACCCTTTTAGGGTTTTAGATCTCCTTTATAAGGATTGATCTACTATGTTTTCATAATAGATTATTCATTATTGAATTGCAACTTTTGTTTTTGCACATCAAGGAATGGATCCTCTCTCATGGATCAATGCATTCAGGCCTCGATAGCTTCTTTTTTCTCTCTCTTTTTGTGACAGGTGTTTCTGTGTAGGTGTTATTGGGAGTTGTGGGTTGTTTTCTCATCAACTCCGATAGTATTTACTTTAATGGAGAGCTATACTAACAAGATCTCAACTATTGAGAAAGTTAATGATCTGAAGAAGTTTTCCAAAGAACAACTATTTGGAACCTTGACTATGTTTGAGATGAGGAAATTTAGAAAAGAAAAAGATAAAACTAAAACAACCTTTAAAGCTAAACAAATAAAAAATGATATGGATAGTGATGATTCAGATGAGTTGGAAGAAAAATATACAAGAAAACTAAAGAAATATATTGGCAAATAAAAAGGTATGTTACCTATTAAATGTTTTAGATGTGGAAAGATTGGTCATTTAGAAACTAGGTGTCTAGAAAAGGGAACAAGACAAAAGTTTAAGAAGTACAATAAGAAGGCATATTATGTTAATGAAAATGTCAGTATATTAGATGACGAATCAGATCAAGAGGATGTTGGCATAACTAATGAAATGATTATAAGTGTTTCATTCATAAAGATTGGTACAAATTTGATGACAAGTGAATCATTTATTAGGTTTTCATTGATGCCAACTGATTGACTTAGTATTTTCAATATGTTACTAGATATTCTATGAGTAAATCATGAGTTGCAATATGTTTCTCAAGTTTCTATTATAATAGAAGAATATGTTATGTGTTGTGATACTAAGTTTGTAACCGTGACTTTTGATATAAATTATTGATTTAGTTAGGTTTGAATGAAATCAAACTGGGTAACTGCTAAAATAGTTAGTGACAGACAACAAGTGATTTGAATTTTATCTCAAATAGGTGAAGTAGTTGATGGAGTGGTCATAGGATATTGACACAGTCAAGGATGGTGGATCCAATGAAGGACAGCCCAACCTTGCAATTAATTAACCACATAGCAGAATAACACAACAACAAGATGTTTCAAAATATATTTTCATTAACATGCCTGGCTGTAAGGCCTTCCAGGTTAGGGCCAATTACAATCAAAGATTACAATTTTGTAAGATCAACAAGGATCCAGCACAACTCCAGCTAGTTCAGTTCTAAAGAAAATCAGCAACTAATGGAAATCCTAAGGCAGATCCAAATTTTTGCTCGCAAACCACCAATAAATCTCCTTGTCTCCAAGCCTACCCCACTGGCTCTGCTAATACAAACTATCAGATAGAAATCTGATCTGCAAGATCTGGCAAGATCTTTTCCACAACTTCACCACTCTAACTCTCTCAGCCAAGTCCCTCCCGGTGATCTCTAAAACATTTACCCAAGAACCCCTTAAATATTATTATCATCAACCACAAGTCGGCTAGATGAAACCATTAACTCCTCCTAACCAATATTAAATGCAATGCAAGTCAGCTCTCAATAGCCTTACAATTATTAAATTCAACATGTCAGCATGTAACAACAGCTACCAACATTAAATGCACCAAGTCATCCCAACAAATCACACAGAACTCCAGTCAATAAACTAGGATTACCAAGTGCTAGAGAAACAACTGAGTGCCAATGAACCGACCAAGCCAAGCAACACCGAGCACCACAGGCATCACCAAGCACCAATTCCACCGAGCACCAGAAGCTTCACTGAGTTCCTTCAGTGACCGAGTGTCCTTCAATGACTAAGACCACCGGTCAAAGCTGCAACTAAGTATCACAACACACCTCCATGTAGATTCATCGAGTAGCCTAGAATTCCCCTACATAAAACACCCCAAGTTCGAAAAGATATTCATATGTGAGAAGTGTATGCACCCAAAAATGGTCGCCTAGACTTTGGGCCCCATTTATTTGATTTATCAATCCTGAATCATTTTTATCGATAATCAATATTTTCAACATTATTAATTTCTTGATCAAGTCTTAATTTTGATCATATATTAGATTTTTATCCTTGGGCTAACCATTTATCCTAAGTCTTTATTTAATTAAAAGGAATATTTCCTCCCCTTTTGATTAAATAAAAAGCCCCACTTTTCCTCTTATCCTAAGTTGCACAAATAAAACATTATTCTTATTTCACAAAAAGGAAAAAAGTACTTTATCTCATATGCACATAAAGTCAACTCTTTTTTTTCTATTGGAGGATACTTGTGCACATGGATTGCTCCTCTTTCAAGCTCCACCGCTGATTAAGACTTTTGCCTCTTAATCTCAATGGTCCATTCCTTTGCATTTCTTATAAAAGGAAAGCTCTCTCCTCCATTTTCAAATCATGTTTTGAATACTAATCTTATGCTGCAGGAATTCTTGGAGACTTTTTGGAGCTTTTGGAAACCTTATTGTTCTTAGTCTTTCATTCTTGCATTTTAGCTTTCATGGCATCTAGTTTAGTTTCCTTTGATGCAATAGATTTAACTCACATAGCTTAATAGGAGGGATTTGTAACACTTGTTCTTTCCATTTCATAGCTTAGTTGCATTGCATTTTCATTTCCATAGACTAGTTTGCATTGCATTTTCATAGTGATTCTTGAGGATATTGGCACTCTTGCCCTTGTCCTCATTCGAATCTCTCATTGTATGGTTGACTAGCAAGGTCACAAGCTCAATAGCTCTAGCTGAGAGCAAATTCATAATCTTGCAACTCCATGCATAGAGAGCTATGAGCCGCTTTGTGAGGCATCATTCTTGAGCAACCTTGCATGTAATGGTTCATAGAAGTGCACCTTTTTAGTGTGTACATTTTTGGCACCCACCGTGGGGCAAGACAGCTCTGTTTTGTCCTTTTTTCTTGCATTTCTGCTGCATGTTTCGGCTGTTCTAATTTTTTTTGTGATTTTTGTGCACTTTTTTGTACTTCCATGCGTCACTGTCACAAAGTCTCACGCGAGCTTCTGCACTTCCTCACACGAGTTTCTATACTTCCTCGTGCGGGCATGTATGCTATCTCGTGTGAGCTTCTGTACTTGCTTGCGTAGGCCTGCATTCTATCTCGCGCGAGCTTCTGTGCTTCCTCACGTGGGCCTATGTTCTGTCTTGCGTGAGCTTCTGTGCTTCTTCGTGCGGGACTGGGTTCTGTCTCACGCGGGCTTCTGCACTTTCTCGCGGGACATTTGTACTGTCTCGCGTGAAATTTTGTGACAGACAGAGACCAGAATTCTAGATTCATTAGTTTGCTTGTTGTTTTTGACTTTTTAATTTTTTTTTGAAAATTTCAATGTTTTCAAATCCGTGCCACTCTGGAAAATGGGCACCCATTTTTGAGAAATTTTTGCAAATGGTATCGAAAATCTAAGTGTGATATATCGTTGGAAAGGTCTTTCCGTGCCTAATCCAACCATGATGGTTTCATTTTCAGATTTTGTCATTTGATCAGCCATTTTTTGTAGATTATCTGATTTTTCATGTGCTAACCATTGTTAGATTTTGGATTTTGCTAACCTTGTGGGCCTAACTAGTTGTGGTTGTAGGTGCCTTTGCTTAAGAAATTTGTCAAAAATCGCATGTCAAAGAGGGCTACTAACAGTTTTTGCAGGGCTGCCCAAAAAGCATAAAAACAAAAAAAATAAAAATAAAATTTGCTTATGATTTATTTCCTTTCAAGTGTGGCATTCACTAATTGTATTAGGAACTTTAATACCTTGTGAAAGGGATTTTGAGGTGGTAGGATAAGTATGCTCTTCACCTTTAGGTGAATCAAAAAATCTTGACCCATCTTAAGGTTTTGGAAGCAAGGGAGTAATTGAATCTCTTTGCTTGGTGTGTTTGGGAGAAGTTTTTGAGATAGGGGAGTATGCTCTTCACCCTTGAGGTGAACCAAAAACCTTGAACCTCATAAATTATCCATTTTTGTTTAGTTTAGAAATCCTTTAGTGGGCCTGCTCTTGAGCAATCAAGAGGAACGACTCAAGTGGGGACAACCTTGTCATCATTTTCCTTGGTGGCAAGTGATTCCAACTCACTATAATCTCAAGGCTATCAAGGACACCAAAAACCTTGGTAGACATAATACTTATCTTCATTTGATGTGAGTAGCTCATGGGATTGCGACCATGGGGAAAACATTGAACAAGAATTCTTAAGATACTCTTGAGGCCGCGAGGTCCTAGTCCTTTATGAGGAGCAAGAGAGGTGTTGTGAACAGAAATCTTTATTAAGAACCATTAGATAGAAGCCACCTTGTTTAGCCACTTATCTTCTTAGTGCAAGGATTGATCCAAGTGATTTACTCGGATCACCTTAAGATACTCACCATATGTGTCCCTTTGGTTGTGTCGTTTGACACTTCCACGACAAAGCCAATATCTCTTGTGGGCAACCACTTGGTGTGAGGCAAGGGGGGCATCAAGTTGTGGGCTAAGTTGGTAAGTATTGAGCCTTGTCTTGTAGGTATATATTGCTTGAAGTGTCTTCGATTGTGTGATACCAGTGTGAACGTTCTCAACATACAGACAATCAGTAACTTCCATAAGGTGCAATTTTATTTTTGATATCACAAGTACTTGTCTTGGCAAGGTTGCTTTTGCCCTTGTTTCAAGTGTTTGAAGACATGTTTGATCCCCTACTGTTTGCAAACCTATCCAATTGCTATTGAATTTGTGATTGAAATCAGACATTTTCACCCTCACATTCAGAAACTTGAAATTAGACCTTAAAAACTCAAAATTTTGCACAAATTGGTCAAGATCAACATCAGTATCACATTAGCCAAAGAGAAATATCGCATTAGAAGGTTGTTCTTGGTGAGAAAGTTTATCTCTAGAATTGTGAGCTACATTCTTGGGAAATTCTCGTACTCTTATTGTCCAAATAATTTTTATTTAATCTCAATTTCAATTATATTTTGGCCTAGCCCAACCTCCTGGTTCAAAAGTGCAAGGGTAGTCACCCTTTGATTTGAAGCACCTCTTTGACAGTGTTGGTAAAGCCCCTTCTTCTATCTTTTCATTTCTCTTTGGACAATAGAGAACTTTGATTATCCTAGTTTGGTGTTGACATTTTGTGAGGTCATCCTATCACCAAGGGTCTTCTATTTTTAGTCTTCCTTGGTCAGTCCAGATCTCAGATCCTAGGTGTTGTAATGTTGCTCAACATCTCAATGAACGTTATAGTATCAATTGCACAAGATGACTATTAGTCTTCTTCTTTCCTCTCCATTTCCCATGTTCTTCTGAAGTCTTCTACTCCCATGGGAAATTCTTCTTCTTCTTCTTGATTATTTTCCTCTTATTATCTAGTCTACACTCTTCTATTCATCTCTTCTATTCATTTCTTCCATGCTTGATTCCTTCTCTTCTACAACCATGAATTGCAACTACCTTGCCATGGAACCTCTCTTGAGAATGGATGATCTTTAACTCATTTCTCAATTTGAAGAATTTTGTTCCTCCAATGGTTCTTCTAAATATGGCATGGGTGATAAACTTATAGCAAAAATAAAAGAAAAGTCAATTAAATCAGATGCCTTTGCTAGAATCATACTCATGATCTCATCCAAATATTCTTCATCTTCTAATCATTCCACACATTCTCAATTTTATCATGATTCTTCTAAACATCATTTGAATTCCACACATTCTCAATCTTATCATGATTCTTCTAAACATCATTTGAATTCTTCATCTTCCAAATCTTATCATGACTCTTCTAAACATCATTTGAATTCCTCATTATCCAAGTATTCTTCTTCCACTAAGTCTTCATTTTCCTCTTCTTCAAGATCTTGTTCTTCTTCTACTTCTCCCAAGAGTCTTACTTCTCTTCAGAAGACATACCATAAAGAGCAACGTGATAGTCCTTATGATGTCTCTTCCACAAAGAGTGACACACCCACCTATGATGACTATGATGATGGACAATGTAGTGATGCCCATGAAACTTTTATTCCTAAGCATCATCCTCGTGGTACACTTGTGATTTCTAAGGGGGAGTCGTATTGGGTAGACTATGATGGTGATCCATATGACTCTAAATTTGAAGAATTCTTTGATCATTTTTGCGAACAATACAATATTCCTACTGAGGAAGAGAAAATCTACCGCGCTGATTTCAAACGTCAAAAGAATCTCTCCTCTAAAAGTTCTCATGTTGAAAATAAAGGTTGCACTCTCAAGAAAGATCATGTTATTGTTGAACCTTTGTCTTGTGATGGTTCTCTTCCATCCTCTACTTCCTCCAATATCCACACATCTCCTAAAGCTGCTAAGTCTTCCAAATCTTTCACAAATACTTCATCCAATTCAAATCCTAATCCTTTTCATGCGGTTCCCTATAGTTATTCTCAAGGGCCACCTCTTAAAGATACTCAAGCTAACTCTCACTTGGCTGAAAATACTTCTAATAATGCTACACCTAGTGAGCCTAAGCCTTTATATGCTACAATGCCTAATTCAGCTATTCCTTCACCATCTCTGCCAAAGTCTTCCATACAATCCCAACATGCTTCCTTGTCCTTAGAAGTGGATCCATGTCAAGAGGACTTTAAAAATGCTAAAGAAAGAAACATAAAGAAAGATCAAGATCAAGAACCCTCCATGTCATCCAATCCTTTTCATGATGTCTCTCATCCATTTCATGGTTCTTTTAATCCTTTATGCCCTTCCTCATTCATTCCACCATGTCTTAAGTCTTCTCCTAAGCAAGATCAAACTGCTACTTACACTGTTGAGCTTATTGACAATCAAAATAACCTTACTACACTTGCGCTTTCCAAAGATGATACTTCCATTAAGGTTATTAAAAATGGTGTTGTTACTTCTGATGTAAAGCCTATTGAAAATTGAAAGAAAGTTGATATGCTTATGCTATCCAAAGATCCTTGTCAAGATCAAAGTCTTCCATCTTCTTGTTCTACCACTCTATGTTCACTTCCACTTTCTACTCTTCCTAAGTCTTCGCAAGCTTTGAACAATTCTATCAATGAAAGTGCTCCTATTCAAGATGTGCATGATCCTGTTGAAAACTCTAATGCTCACTCTAAAGATGCTGATGTCCTTGGTTTTCATATAGATGCTAATGAACTTATTGATTATCCTTTTGCATCTTCCATGTCCATCCTTGGACCTCCTCCACCAATACTAAGGGCTTCGCGTCTTCCTTCCATATTGAGTCCTTATGTCCCTTCACTTTCTCCTCCTAATTCTCCTAATTCATCATCCATCTTGGGTCCTTACGTCCCTCCATCTCCTATCTTCCCTCAAGATCAACATAGATGCATACCCTTGAATCCTTTTCATCCACCCATCCATCTAAACCAGTCATATCCTCCTTCTTCTTCCACAAGTACCAATTCTTTTGGAAGTAACTTGAATGTTCAATACAAGAAAAAGAAGCAATACAAAAATCCATCAAAAAAAGAAGATCACCATGTCTCCTCTAATCAACATGGATACATAAAGTCAAAAGAGATATCTAAGAAGAAAACTACAAGACAAGTATGGGTTCCAAAATCCATCATTCAAGATATTCTCTCTAAGACATCAAAAGGAAATAAAAAGCCTAAGGCTATATGGATTCCAAAGTCTCTCTTGAAAGAGTCTAATGTTGAACAAAAAGTGAAGTTGACATTCAAACTTCCAAAGGCTTCCATTTCATCTCTTTCCAAAGATATTCTTCCATTCCATGCACTTGAACCACAACCTCTACTAAACATTTTTCATATTCCTTCTCGTATTCCTCCATTCACATTTGAGAATTATAACAAGCACAACAATCCTCTTTTCGAGGAGTCAGATAGCAATAATGAACTAGAATATGGTTCACATTTGGACTAGAATATGGTTTACGTTTCCTCCATTTTTCCCGCCACCCCTCAAGATGTGCGTCGATGTTGATCTTGCCTTTCTTTCCAGCTACCCTCTCACAATCCTTCCATTCACTATCCTTCTACCTTCTATCCTTTTTCCTCATATGCCTATTCCTCCTATCTTCCAACCTCACTCACTTTGCATAAAGCCTTATCCTCCATTTTTCTCTTCCATCTTCCTTTCCCTATCAGCATCTTTGAGCATATCATTTTGAATCTTTGGCATATCATGGTTTATCCTTTCAAGGAGCATTATCTAAAAAGTTTGCCTTCTTCCAAAAATTATAAAATTCAAAAAAATAGAAAAATTCAAAAAAAGAAAGAAAGAAAAAAATGAAAAAAAAATTGAAAATGTGCCATGGTGAAAACCTAGAAACAGGCACCTTGGTAGCAAAAGTAAAGAGAAATAAATTTGTCCTATGGTGAAAATCACTCCCTTGCGGCACCTTGGATAAGTACCATGATGAAAACCTAGCAATCAGGCATCATGCGTAGTTCTTTTGCATATTTCATCCATTCCATCTTCTCTCTTTGATCTTGACAATGTTGACCTATACTTAAATATTTGGCTATCTTGTGAGCTATCGTATGATGATCTTGCTTTCATTTCATTTATGTTTAGCCTTCATATTCATTTTCCTTCATTCATTCTAGCCTTTCACTATCCTTTTCCCCTTTGGTCTTGATCTAATAAAAAAGAGTAAAACACAATGCTATGAAGCCTCTTGACATGTCTACTCCTTTGGATTGCATCCTTTCCTTCTTTTGCATTACACTTTTGTGACTTACCCCATGTTGGCCTTTCATCGCTTGTCCAAATGCGCTTTACATGACAAATTTTTCCCTAGCTTGGGTACTCTTGCAGAGTTTGACCTTGAGGATTTCTTCCCTCCATTCACTTTCATTCTCCTTTCCTCCATCTCTTCCACCAGCTTGCTTATCCATCTTGTCCTCCACATTGATAGATATTGAGACTACACGATGTGATCTTGCTCATGAGTTTAATGCCCGTTCTGTCTGGGGGCATCCTTTGTATATATTTTATGATCCTGAAAAAAAAAATACCAAAAAAAAATTGATATATGATGCTGAAAAAATCCTAAAAAGCATAAAAAGTCCTTAAAAAAATACAAAAAAAATTTTAAAAAATCAAAAAATTCAAAAAAAATAGAAAAAGTGCCTTGGTGAAAACTTGGAAATAGGTGCCTTGGTCGCAAAAATACAAAAAAAAAAATGAAAAAAAAAAAAAGAGAAAAATTGCAAGTGGTGAAAACTTGGAAACAGGCGCTACTTGAGGCCTTTGCACTCCTATTTCTTAGCATGCGTCCTCGACACTTAGCCATTTTCCATCATGCATTGACCCTATTTGACTTGGTCTGGAATTGGTCTTTGTTTTTGTCTAGGGGGCATAACTGTTAGCATAGGTCCTTTAGGTGCATTTGTCTCTTGGGGCATTTCACAATAGGTGTTTTTCAACACCACCCCAAATAGTGTTTTTCAACACTACCCTTGCGTCGAGTGTTTCTTAACACTTATCAGATGTCTTTCCCAATAGTCTAAGTATGATGCGATATTCCTCATTTGCAGATGTGATAACCAGAGTCTGACTCTATGACCAACACACACGCACTTAAACAATCAACTCACTTGAGATATGTTGACTTTATTTTTCTTTGTGTGTTGTCTATGAGGATTTATTTGATGAGTGGTTTCTCCTTGAGAAGTTTTCAATGATGCATAGCTAGAAGACTGAGGGAATGAGAACATGTTTTATTTCTTTATCTACTTGTGGGTATATTTTGTTGGTCATACCTGTCATGAGCATTTATGCTGGTCGTACTTGACACTATGGATTGACAAGGTATTATCCTTGACTGTTATGTGAGTGCATGCTTCTAGTTATCCTGACTTTCATGTGTCTTGATACAAGCATAATCTCGCCATATCAAACTTAGGTGATCTCATTGCATTAGTCATCTAGACCTACATGTCTTTGATGCCTAGATGGGATTTCCACATTTCTATGTGATAAAGATCATATTCATATCCACATAGTTATGCTAGTGTGCATTGTATGATTTTACGACACTACCAATAATGCTCGATGATGATAATTAGATGTCTATTAGCGTTGTGACCTTGCAAGTCAACCACTTTCATAGTAGTTTGCATTTTTAGGTTCATGTTAGTCTAGTGTTGCATTTTGCATATGGAGAGAGCTCTCATTTTTTCATCTTACGTGGACCTGTTGGTCAACTGTGCTCATTTTCTAATTCTTCTTGATCATATCTTTCATTTCTGATCTTTCATATCACATCATTTTCTATCCATTTTCGGACTTGAAATCAAAATCTGAGTCACGTTTCAAAAATTTTCCCCTTCTTCTAAGCAGTTGACTGACCTTTTGAGGCATAATTTGATTTTCGGTGGAATTTCTTCTTTCCATGTCTCTCAAATTTTATAGTCTTTCATCCACTCTATTTCTAGTCTTCTATTTCTATTCTTCTACTTCCTCACTGGGGCATGTTTCATTGCCTAATGGTTAACCTATTGACCCTTACCTTCGATTGTGATTTTATGATGATTTGATCAACCTTATCATTTTTCTGTCTCTCCTCTACTTGATTTCGATTTCGATTCTGAGGGGGCAATATTTATGGGATTCTCATCCCCGATTCCTTGATTTTCCTGATTCAGACATCTTTTGTGAGCTTTTGCTCAAATTTGAGATTCTTATCTCTTACTTTGAATGTGATCCCGAATCGACATCATGTTCAAAGGCCTTTGTTTATGCTTTGTCCGGATGTGATCCCGAATCGACCTCATATCTGAGTTGTTTTGTGATCCCAAATCGATCTCACATTTCAACTTCATTCTTTGACTACATGTGTTCCCAAATCGATCACACATTAGTCAAAGAGGGGCAACTGTATGCACCCAAAAATGGTCGCCTAGACTTTGGGCCCCATTTATTTGATTTATCAATCCTGAATTATTTTTATCGATAATCAATATTTTCAACATTATTAATTTCTTGATCAAGTCTTAATTTCGATCATATATTGGATTTTTATCCTTGGGCTAACCATTTATCCTAAGTCTTTATTTAATTAAAAGGAATATTTCCTCCCCTTTTGATTAAATAAAAAGCCCCACTTTTCCTCTTATCCTAAGTTGCACAAATAAAACATTATTCTTATTTCACAAAAAGGAAAAAAGTACTTTTTGTCTCATATAGACATAAAGTCAACTCCTTTTTTTCTATTGGAGGATACTTGTGCACATGGATTGCTCCTCTTTCAAGCTCCACCGTCGATTAAGACTTTTGCCTCTTAATCTCAATGGTCCGTTCCTTTGCATTTCTTATAAAAGGAAAGCTCTCTCCTCCATTTTCAAATCATGTTTTGAATACTAATCTTATGCTGCAGGAATTCTTGGAGACTTTTTGGAGCTTTTGGAAACCTTATTGTTCTTAGTCTTTCATTCTTGCATTTTAGCTTTCATGGCATCTAGTTTAGTTTCCTTTGATGCAATAGATTTAACTCACATAGCTTAATAGGAGGGATTTGTAACACTTGTTCTTTCCATTTCATAGCTTAGTTTCATTGCATTTTCATTTCCATAGACTAGTTTGCATTGCATTTTCATAGTGATTCTTGAGGATATTGGCACTCTTTCCCTTGTCCTCATTCGAATCTCTCATTGTATGGTTGACTAGCAAGGTCACAAGCTCAATAGCTCTAGCTGAGAGCAAATTCATAATCTTGCAACTCCATGCATAGAGAGCTATGGATCGATTTGTGAGGGCTCATTCTTGAGTTTCCTTGCATGTAAGGATCCATAGAAGTGCACTACTTTTGTGTGTATAAGAAGAACATCTTCCAGGATTTGGCACATAAACCCCAAACTGGTTCTTCACATACAAGTCCCCCATCTTCTCAGCTTGCATACTCTTCCATTTCATCTTCCTCTATCTTTTCAATCTTTTCTTGACAACACACAGGCTTGTTCTTCACACTGATCAACCATACCTTCAAGATCCGCCAACTCAACTCTACTACCAGTACTCAGACTTCTTCTACCGAGTGTTGTATCTAGTAAAGGCATCAGGGAAAACTTCCTATCATCCTTCTCAATAGTAAACACATTCCTTACATAATAATAAATAGCTCTGTAATCATATTTCCAAGGTCTACCGAGCAATATATCACAACTATTCATCTCCACAATATCACATAACACAAGATCCTTATACTGGCCAATCTGAACATCAACAAAACATTGTTCCCTCACTTCCAGGGCATGAACATCTCTCAACCAGACAATCCTATAAGGACAAGGATGCTTCATTCTTTTCAAACCAAGTTTCTGAACCATGTCCTCAGCAAAAAGGTTATCAATACTACCACTATCAACAATAACATCACAGAGTTTACCTCTAGACTTGCATCAAGTCCTGAACAAGTTACTCCTTTGAAAACATTCCTCCTTTGTACCGAGCAATGTTCGTCGAAGTAGAAAGTTCTCAGATTCAGATTCATTCTCAACATTCTCATTCACCACAGCAGCTCATCAGTCACCAAGCTTCTTCTATGTACACTCAAAAGAGCAGTGTCCTTCTACACCACAGTTATAGCAAGTATCCTTAAAGATAACTCTACCTGTCTTCTTCTTCAGTTTCATAGGTTTTTGTTCATCTTCAACATTAGTCAGTTTACTCTTCACTAAGTGATCAACTTTTTCCTTCCCTCGGGGGTTACTATGTTGTTTCCTCTTCAACTTATCTTCTGCCTTCAGAGCATACTAATAAGCATCTTCAATAGAATCAATCTTCAGCATACCAAGCTCATCCCGAATATTGAATCTCAAACCATTTACATACTGATCTACCTTTTCCTTACCAAGCTCTCGGTGTCCAGATCGAATAGTAAGTCTATAGAACTCCTTGGTATAATCTTCAATAGACAAATCCTTTTGTTTCAGATTCTGTAAACTCTTAAACAAGTCAAGCTCATAGTCAGTAGGTATGAACTTAGCTTTCAACTTAGCCGCCATCAACCTCCACCGATTGATCTTCATTTCACCTTCATCTTCTCTATCTCTTTGCAATTATTTCCACCAAAGAGCAGCATATCCTTTCAAATTAGTTTGTGCCTAGCCCACCCAAAGAGGATCTTCAATTTCTTCTAGGTCAAAGAAATCTTCAAGTTCAGCAATCCAATCAATCAAGTTCTTGGGTTTCAAGGTACTAGAGAAAGTAGAAACTTCCATTAGGTAACTATTACTTAACCGAGCTCTAGATCTATGCAACTGAGTAGTTTTGTCTTCACTAGATCTATCCCTCCGGTCATCACCACTAGATCTAGTAGCTTCAAAGTCTTCAAAAGCTTCCTCATAACCATCTTTAGTACCAACATTCTGAGGTACACCAATAACAACTCTCATGATCTTGGCGACCATGTCATTCTTCATCAATTCCATCTCAAACCTGAAATCTGACTTCACCTTCTCTATAATCCAGGATTCACCAGTATCACAGAGATCCATAATCACTCTAGGGTCCAATCTTCTCAGAGGCATCCTTAGAGATAAGAAAACCCTCTGCAACAAAACCCTACACCGACCACCTTGTGGCAATCTCCAAGTTGTATGCAAATCAGATCAGCCTGCCACCTTGCATGAACAATTAGGCCAAGATTCCATAAGTTCAGTGTCACAAATCTGCAACTCAATTACACAATCTCTTCACCAACTAGATCAACTTCACAAGATCATCCATGATAGGTAAACCTTCACTCTGATAAACCTAGATCCATGGACCTAGATCCAGATCTAGCCTCGCTCCAACAAGATCAAACCTGGCTCTGATACCACCTAACGCAGTCAAGGATGGTGGATCCAATGAAGGAAAATCCAACCTTACAGCTAATTAACCACATAGTAGAATAACACAACAACAAGATGTTTCAAAAAATATTTTCATTAACATGCCAAGCTGTAAGGCCTTCTGGGTTAGGGCCAATTACAATCAAATATTACAATTCTGCAAGATCAACAAGGATCCAACACAACTCTAGATAGTTCAGTTCTGAAGATAATCAGCAACTGATGGAAACCCTAAGGAAGATCCAAACTTGTGCTCGCAAGCCACCAAGAAATCTCCTTGTCTCCAAGCCTCAACCACTAGCTCTGCTAATACAAACTATCAGATAGCAATCTGATCTGTAAGATCTCACAGGATCTTTTCCATAACTTCACCACTCTAACTCTCTCAGCCAAGTCCCTCCTAGTGATCCCTAAAACATCTACCCAAGCACCCCTTAAATACTTATCATCAGCCACAAGTCAGCCTGTAACAACAGCTACCAACATTAAATGCACCAAGTTGGCCCAAAAAATCACACAAAACTCCAGTTGGTAAACCAGGACTACCAAGCGCCAAAGAAACAACCGAGCGCTAGTGAACCGACCGATCCAGGCAACACTGAGCACCACAGGCATCACCGAGCACTAGTTCCATGGAGCACTAGAAGGTTCACCGAGTTCCTTCAGTGACCGAGCCTCCTTCAATGACCGAGACCACCGGTCAAAGCTATAACCGAGTATCACAACACACCTCCATGTAGATTCACCAAGTACCCTAGAATGCCCCTACATCAGATATGATTGATACCAATGAATAGAAACTATGTTGAGGATCATGACTCGTATTATTGACCAGTGAGAATGGTTTAATGGACTAGAGGCGGTATTAACAAAATGAATAGGTAAACAATATAGATTTCTTGAACACGTAATGAAGATTTATGAATTGGTGAAGAAATTCAAAGTGGCAATGGGATCGATGATGTTTTTAGTAAAGTAGTAAGGCATTTTTTGTGATTTGTGGAAAGTATATGACATCACATTGTCTGAGGTATGAATTTGAGGTGGATTATTCAAGAAGTTTCTTTTGGTCAAACAAATTTGTGGAGATGGTTCAATTTCCAAGGTGAAATCCATATGGAATCTAACGCAGTCAGAGAAAAATGGTTTATGAGTTATTAGATACATTGTATCTTACCTAATTTGATCTGGACTATTCATATCTCAAATCTAGGGTTTATTTTAGGTCGGTGGAAAAAAATCTATATATTGGAAAGTTGAAAAAGAGGTTATTTGTTGATTTCAAATTGTAGAAGGATTTGGTGACAAAGGTACTGAAGGAATCAAGTGTGATCAAGCCAGAGAATACTATAGTGTGTGGAGAATATTTTTTGAACTTAATAGGATCTTATCATGCAAAGGTAGTGCAATTTCACAAATCATTTTATTTGCTACTTTCTAACCATTTTAATAGTAAAATCCCTTAAGAAGGTGGATCATAACAGACCTTTATTATAAATCCTCTAACAAGGTGGCATTTTTATTGAATGTTTAAAATCCTCTTACAAGGATTCTCCTTATAGGGAAAAGTTCATAACAGATCTAAAGGAAAATCCCTTAATCGGGTAGCACCTAATAGTGCTTTTGTAAACCTTTAACAGGGTAAGCTCCTCACCGGGTGTATTCTAGAAGAGTAAAAATTTAGTGGGTACCAACTCCCACTATGGTTTTTCCCATTTGGGTTTCCATGAAAAAAATATGGTGTCTTCATTGTGTGAATGATTATTTGTGGATGCATGCTTTGAAAGTTTCTAATTATATTAATTGTTGTTGAATGTTTTTGTGCATAAAGTTTAAAGAGTTTGAAATCATGGAATTTGTTGATTACTAATTCACCCCTCCTCTCTCAGTAATCAAATGTAATAAGAAGGCCTATTATGTTAATGAAAATGTTAGTATATTAGATGATGAATCAGATCAAGAGGATTGTTCACTTTTGGTGGAAAAAGATGAACCTAGATTTGATATCTCTAACATTTATCAAAAATCTAATGATAACACTGAAAATGCATTATTTGTGAGAAGAAATAGAGATGAATGGTTGATTGAGAGTGGATGTTCAAATCATATGAATGGTGATAAAAATGATTTTGTGAAACCTGAGAAATATGATGGTGGTTATGTTATATTTGGAGATGATAAAAGGGCATAGATTGTTGGAATTGGCTCTATTACTTTTTTGATAGAAAAAACAACACTGACAATGTTTACTATGTGAAGGGTTTATATCATAAAATTTTGAGCGTTGGATAGATGTGTAAAAATGCCTATAATTTTGTATTTTAGGATGATGGTTGTGAGATCAAGAAGAGATCTAAGACTACTATTGTAGCTAGAAAAAGAATAGGTGGGAACATGTATCAACTAGAAGGAGCTACAAATAATTGTGTATTATCATAGTCTAGTGACAATTAGGTAAGGCATTGGAGGATGTATCACATCAACTTTGACAATTTGGTAAGGATAATTTCAACAAGTGCAATTAAAGATTTACCAAGACTAACCAAACTAGACAACATTATCTACAAAGGATGTCAAGAAGGAAAGTAGACAAGAGAAACATTCAGATAAAATGAACATTTATCTATCAAATTGTTGGATCTTGTACACATTGACCTATGTAGTCCAACCAGAACAAGGAGCTTACAAGGTGAGAGGTATTTCATACTTTTAATTGATGATTATTCTAAATTAACTTGGGTTGCATTTTTAAGAGAAAAATCATAGAGATTAGAGAAGTTCAAGATATTTAAGGTAAGAGTTGAGAATGAAGTTGAAAAAAAATCAAGATAGAGGAGGAGAGTTTACTTCTCATAAATTTAATAATTTCTATGAGAAACATGGAATTAAAAGATATTTATCTACCTTTAGAACACCACAAAATATGTTATAGTAGAAAGAATGAATCAGATAGTTCAAGAAGAAGCCAAAACAATCATCACAGATGCAAGATTACCGAAGGCTTACTGGAGAGAAGCGATACATAGAGCAGTATATACTCTTAATGTAGTACTTTTCTCAAGGAGATATGGAAAGGCATCATATGAGCTATGGCATGGAAGAGCTCCCATAGTAAATTATTTCAAAATATTTGGAGGTAACTACTACATTTGGAGAGATGAAGACAATTTTGGAAAATTTGACAGCATAGCCAATGAAGGCATATTTTTGGGATACTCTATAAGAAGAAAAGCATACTGGTGTTACAACAAGAGACAAAAGAAGATAGTTGAAAGTGAAAATGTGAAATTTCATGAAGATGTTCAAAGAAATCCTGACGGGCATATTGAATATGAATTAGATGACTCTGAGGACAAAGGAAAAGAGGACAAGAAAGAGGAAGAGACAAAGAAGGCTCTAACATATACAGCTAAAAAGCCAAGGTATGTATACAGAAACCACTCAAAAAATTAGATTATTAGAGATAAGAATAAAGGAATCATGACAAGAAGTAGATCAACTCAAGAATAGGTGTTATTTCATTTACTTTCAAAAATTGAACTAAATACTATAGAAGAAGGATAAAATGATCATAATTGGGTAAAAGCAATGGAAGAAGAGCTTAATCAAATAGAGAAAAATAAGACCTAAGAACTTATGCCCAGATTGGAAGACAAAAATATAATTGGAACAAAGTGGGTATTCTGGAACAAGCTAGATGAAAATGGAAAGGTGATGAGAAACAAGGCAATATTGGTTTGCAGAGGTTACACTCAGATTGAAGGTATTGATTTTGATGAAACATATACCCATGTTTCCCAGATGGAAGCAATCCAGATATTCATAGTTTTTGCATTCTTTAAAGATTTCAAAGTTTATCAGATGGACATTAAATCAAAATTATTGAATGGAGAATAGAAGGAAAAATTCTACATTGAGAAATTTGGAGGTATTTAAGTTTGGAAGTAATCCAAATTTTATTTACAAGTTGAAGAAATAATTGTATGGATTGAAATAGACACCTAGGGCCTAGTATGGAAGATTATACAAGTATTTGATTGGAAAAGGATTTCAAAAGGGGTCTACTAATAGTAATTTATAATATAGAGTTTAATCAGATAAAATTTTGATTGCTATAGTTTATGTTGATGACATAATTTTTGGAGGAAATAATGATTTTTGTAGAAGATTTAAAGAAGAAATGCAAAATGAATTTGAAATATCTTTGATTAGTGAGTTAAAAAAATTCATTGGATTAAAATTAAATCAAAACAAAAAAAGGAATTTTCATTTCTCAATCCAAGTACACCAAATAATTATAAAAGTTTGGATAGGAGAATTCTAAACCGGTTTGTACACCTATTATTACTATATGTAATTTGACAAAAGAAGATGATTTACCTAAAGCTAATGCAAGTAAGTATAGGTCAATGACTAAAAGATTTTTGTATTTGACTAAGTTACTAGATTGAATATTATGTATGTTGTTTGTTTAGCAGACAGATTTCAATAAGAATCGAAAGAATCACATGTTTTTGCATAGTAAAAATGATCTTTAGATATTTTCAGGGTACAAATTAGTTCATATTATGGTATCCTAAAGACTCAAATTTTACTTTGATAGCCTACATTGATACTAATTAGGATAGATGTATTGATAATGAGTAAAGTACAAGTGGTGAGGCTTATTTATTTGGCTCCTAATTGGTTGCTTGGTCAAGTAAAAAATAGGATTTTGTATCTTTATCTATTGTTGACGCTAAATATATTGCATCATTCTCATTTTGCACTCAGGTACTATGGATGAAACAAAAATTAAAGGATATTAGAATAACATTTAATGAACCGATCTCAATTATGTTTGATAATACGAATGATATAAACATTTCTAAGAATCCTATACAACACACTGGAATAAAAATATATATCCATCAGATATCATTTCTTGAGAGATAACGTATTGGACAATGAGGTAAGACATGAACATATACCTAAAAAAGAGCAAATTGCTAATATTTTCAAAAAACCATTGTGCAAAGATACTTTTGAGTATCTCTGAGAGAAGTTGTGGGTTTTGACCCTTCCTATTGTATAGTAAATACACCAGTGTGTGCATTGGTCTAGGGTAGTCTATGCTCATTCTTATCTGGATCAATGCTTGGTTGTTTCCTCTCAGGGGAAGCAGAGTAAGTTTTTCAGGGGGTTTTTTCCCTTTTATCTTTGATGTCAAAGGGGTAGAAGGAAATAGGTTTTTATGCTGATATTGAGTTGTGTGTGTTATTGTTGATGAATATTGCCATCAATGACAAAGGGAGAGATTGTTGGAATGCGATGTTGATTATCATTAATGTTTGTCATTAATGTCAACATATATTGGTTGACTATTTTATCACTTTGTTGATTTGGATTAGCCTACTTTGGATGATGTGATATGTTGATCTATAATTGGTCATTCTTATCCTATTCGCATTCATATTGCAACATAATTTGGTATACTCCCTTGGGTCCGAGTTGATCTATAAATTGGTTAACATGCTTTGAAATATTATTTCCATTATAATGTGTACATCATATTATTTGGTTCTAGATAATATGGTAAATGTGTAGCATATTGATTTGAGCAAGGAATTTTTGTATGGTTCACGTTTCATTCATTTCCACCATGGGTGTGTTTTGTGGTTACCTATTTTTAATTATGTTTGGAAAAGTTAGAAGTTTATGAAGGCATGACATGGTATAAGTAAAAGATGATTATGTTTGATGCATGGATGCAAGTGTGATGAATTTGAATTTGGAAAGGATAAATCTTGATATTGTGAATTATGTGAAAGTGTGCAATTAGAGGCAAAAGATAGTTAGGATCTTCTAATGTTTTTGGTGACAATTACTTCCATAGTGGATTCTCTTGAGCATCATTCTTCTTTTGGAAGTGATCCCTTTTCTATTGGAAGTGAACCTTTTACTTTTAGGCAGTGAGCCCACCAACGGTGAGTCTTGCCTATAGTGAGAAACCTAAGAGTGAGCACTTTCAAAAATTACCTTAACCAGTGTCACCTTAATCAGTATTTTTATTCATGATAATTAGCTTCTACGTGAGTTTTCCCATCTTGAGTTTTTGTTGACTTTTTGTCACCATTTCCCTTTGGTCATATTTCCATCACAGAGTTTACAATGTTTCAGGGGATAAGATCAATTTTTTCCTCTCTCTAGATCACCATGTTGTATCTTTCCAAGATTGGCTGCCTAGATCAGTCAGAACACTTAAAGGCTGATTTTTTATGAGACATACACTTTATCTCAATGAAATAAATAAGAAGGATTGAGCTTTGACAGTTTTTGATGAGGCTCTATTGACTCTCTTTGATCATGAGAAATAATGATTGCTTTTGATGAGACAGTTCATTCATTGGATCAACATGATCTTTTCAGGACAACTACAATAGTCAATGAAGTGTTTTTGTGTTTCATCAAAATCATGAGTTGCATTGATAAGTTGTTTTTGATGTAGCTCTCTTCTGCCTCATTGACACATCTTTTTGACACAATTTGGTGGTTGGAAAAATGACCTAGGATTGCATCAAAATGAAGACCTATATTGGCAAGGTTCATTGATGAGACTTGTTTTTGTCTTATAGATGGATGTTTTCAGCACAACAGAGAAGTCTAACAAATGTTTAAGTGCTTCATTGATGAGCCCACTTTCATCGATGGGCCATTTTTGGTATAACTTCTTGGTATTTGATCAATATGATGTTTGCAATAATACCTTATGTTCTATCAAGATGATGTGGCTTTTATCAATGTGCTGACCTCCACCGATAAGGTTGTTGTCAATGTAACATTTTTTTACCTCATCAATGATTTTTTGGGTGAAACTTAATGTTCTATGAAGCGGCTTTGTCTTTTTTATTGATGTGTCTTCTTTCATCGATAAGATTGTTATCGATATAGTTTCTACCCTTTTTCATTGATGATACTTTTCTATGGAACTTGGAGTTCTATGATTGCATTGTAGGTTTGATCAATGAGATTTCTTTCATTGGTAGGGATATTTTTGATGGGGGTTTCTACCTATTTCATTGATATGGTCTTTTCATAAGTTTTTGAATCTGATTGATTGGGTCATTTTTTATGGAGATCCTATTTTTTTCTTAAACATGCAATATTTTTTATGGAACTTAGTGATCTATTGGATGTAAGAATGTTTCATCAATACGACCACTTTCATTGACAATGTTTTTTATTAAACATGATATGGTCTTATTGATTGTCATAGTAGACATGTATGCCCAATGTGAATGCACAGAATGGTAGAAATTTTCCCAAAAGATAGGTTCTCATTGGACTCTCATTGACGAGAAGAATATAAGGTGATCACATTAATTTATTCACAGCTAAATTAAATGACCTTTTTCTTATGTTGACTCTCCATTGGTTTCATCTATTAATTCACTCAAGTGGTGCCATCACTATTGTATACTCTTGGTTGATTTCCTCCATATGTTCCATGCCATTTATTTCTATATATAAATTTGAGCACTTCTTAGACTATATGTAGAATAGGACATTGCATGCTTGCAGGGGAATTCATTTTTTACCTCTTTTTTCACTTCTTAAGATGAACTTACACAGAGATTGTATTTTTAATCTAATCTATTCTCTTTTTGTAACTCAACCCTGAGTTAGGGTTTGGAATTCAATGCTCAACTAGAGTTATGCCTATAATATTAAAAGTAAATCTTGTACATCCTTTCAAGGATCTTCTCTATGTTTCTCCTGTAGAATTTCTTCTCTATGACTATAAACAAGCCTCGCCTAATTTTAATAAAATTATTATTTTTACCTATCCTTAAGTTCAAGAAAACTACACATAAGATATTAAGAGTCAAATATTACTGACCATGTGTATTCAATGATGCATTTCAGTTTGTAAGAAAATGTGAAGCTTGCCTGAGATTTTTGGGAAAACTTAATTATCAAGGAGCTTTTCCCTTGAAGCCAATGTAGGTTGAAGAACCTTTCATCAATGGGGGTTGGAATTTATAGGAGAAATATTAGATAAGTCAATTGGAGGACACCGATGGATTATAGTAGCATCGAATTATTTTAAAAAAAAGGTAGAAGAAATTTCCACTAAGCAAGCTACTAGTAAAGTAGTAATCAATTTTTTGATGGAAAATATCATGACAATGTTTGGAGTACCTTTCAAGTTGATAACTGATAATGGTATATTTTTAAGATCTGAGGAATTCAAAAACTTTTGTGAAGATTATGGTTTTATAATTTCCTATGCTTCACCATATCATCCCCAAGAGAATGGACAAATAGAATATAGTAAAAGAACATTCTAAAAAATGTAAAAGGACACTAGATAATAATAAGAAATATTGGGATTGAACGTTGAATTTAGCATTATGGGAATAACGAATCACTTCTATAGGAAAATATCCTTTTGAACTGGTATGTGGAGATCAAGCCAGACTACCATCAAAAAACCTTCTGCTAGTCTATAAATTTATAATAAATAAACATTTGGAGATACCAAAACCCATGGAGGAAAGGTTGCAACAACTTGCAGAATTAGATGAAGTTAGAAGGGAAGCACAAAAACAAAATGCTAAAAAATAATAAGTTAAGTACTTATATGATAAGAGAGCTAAAAATAGAAATTTCCAGGAAGGCTAATTAGTTCTCATGTGGAATGCAAGAAATAAAGACAAGGGTAAACACAACAAATTTAAATCTCTCTGGATTGGTCCTTTTATTATCATAGAAAAAAGTGGAGAGGATTCATATTTTTAATAAAATATGGAGGGAGAGAACATGGAATTATTATCATATGGACAATTCTTGAGGATATTTTTCTCTTGATCATTCTCCATGTGCAGTAGTTTGGTTTCACTACCTTGTAATGAACCTTTTCAATGCTTTGTTTCTAGTCTACACCACAAAGAATTTTTGGATTCCTGCAACAACCAAGGGTTATTCATCCCCAATAGGAGCCACTATTAGTACCTCATAAATGAGATAGTATTTTTCACATTACTTCCCAAAACCTATAAATTTTCCCACTACTTTTCATGCTAATCCTAAAAATAATCCACTATTATCCATATAAATCTCATAATTTTCCCACTACTATTCATATGGATCATTAACCTTCATGATAGTCATTCTCTACTTATCTCTTTCACACATTATAATTTAGTAGTTTCCTAGAGTCAAACATTTTAAATAACGATAACTTCTTGAAAAAATACAATAGATAGAATGTCTTTAATTTGGAAGGAAATTTGAATTCAAAATAGTACATTTCAACATATCGTGCATACATCCCTATTGTCCCTATGAATGAAAATAAAAATATTACCACCAAGGAAGAAAACTTGTTTTCATTTAAGACATTGACATCATTTAGCCAAGACTTTCTTCCAATCACATTGAAAAGGGATTACATGATGAAACAATAAAGGGTCGATGGGACTCAAAAGAGGTCTCATCGAAATAAAATGTCACACTAAAAACTAAAGGCATCAAAGTGATGTGTGGAGGTCTCTCTTTGAAATTCAAGTGAATTTATTGGTATCAACATAACATTGAACATCTAACAAAGGTAGAAGATGTTTCATTGAAAAATGATGTTACACTCGAAAGCAATATGTTGGGGAAACATAAGGATGGATCACTTTGAAATACAAGTGAATAAAGTGGCATCAATGTCAAATTGATCACCTAACAAAGGGAAAAGGTGTCTCATCAAAAAGGAATGTCTCATCAAAGATATGGTTGGCCTCACTGAATAACCTCTAAGTGATTAAAGGGACATCATAAAAGTCACAGTGATGAGCTATGTCAAAGGTAGTTATCAAAGAGAACCACAATATATCCCTCCAAAGGACTAAGGATACACTAGATAATATTATCGAGGGGACATAGAAAAATCTCATTGATAAAGAGGTCATATCTAAGAGACACCAAGGGCTAAAGAAAGACAAAAACTATCTCAATGAAAGGTGAAGTTACATCAAAAATATAGTTAAAAAGAATAAATTTTATTTTCTTATAGATGAATTTGAGAAAGGATCAAATGTAAAAATGGCATTCATCAAAGAGAGATCATATTTTGCGTAAACCAAATTGAGGTTCTAACAAGGTAATGACTCACAATAAAAAGAAACCCTATCGAGGAGAGTTTCATCCATCAAGATGATTTATTCAAAACCAAAGAATACATTAACATGATGAAAATAAGTCTCTATGATCATCCATGAATAGAAACTAAAAGGAGATAATGAAAGCTATGAGAAATTAAGGGGAGAACCATTGAGTTTCTTTGACATGGAGGATGATGAATAAAATAACATGGTGCCAAATAAAAGTAACAAAATTCAAGAGATGTCATGATGATATGACATTTAAAATTAAGGCATTTAATGACCATTTAGATATATTTTAAAGGTCACACGAAAAAATCTCCCAATTCAGATTTAAGGCTATCATGTGTGGTCATTGTGCATAATTAATACCTGTGAGTAAATTCAAAGGTTGTAGAGACCAAAGTACAAGGAATTGAAGATAAATCATTGCAATAGACTCAAAATTATTCACAGAGGTCCAAGTAAGTGTTCAAACCAGTGATCCTAAAATAAATAGTGAGGATTGTTATGCAGAATAGATCTTTCTTTATTCTAAAAAACAAGATAGATGGGACATCAAAGAAATCTAAGGCTAGGAAACAAAAGAATAAAACACATTATGTATAAAATACATAAGAAAATAATATGAAGAGACAAAAAAAAAAAGGAAGATACATAAATCATGACCTAATGGATCATTTCCATGATTCTCACCCTAGATCTAGGAGGACAGTATAGAGGAATCCTAACATTGAACAATTGGGAGATAAATATGAAAATATAGGGGATGTAAGGACTCTAAAGAGAGGATATGAATTGTTCATATATTGTTACAAAATATGACATAGAGTAGAACCAATATGCAACTAGTGGGTATTCAATTTGTAAAAATTATTTTTTCCCAATGTCTTTCTAAATGTACACTTGGTGGTAGCAGTTGCCAAAAATTATGATCCAAAAATGAAAACCATTTATGATGCCCAAAGAGAGATATTGGTACTAGTGACTAGAGATTACATTTATAGAGTGGTTGAACTAGACCCCTCTTGGATAAAGTAATTATCCTAAGTGACCTAATCAATTAGTAATATAGATTTGAGGATGTATTCAAGAGGTGGATATTTCCTACTCATATGCTCAAAGAGGATACAAAATTTTGAGCATATGAAATTAAATATATTTGATATTAATGAGAAGCCACCATCTGATATAAACTTGTTTGAGGAGTACTTTAAATATACCTACTATTCAATTTTCCAAGCTTTAGGCATATTGGCTCCTCCTCTTATGGATATTGCATCAATGGTGTTAGATATAGATATTTAGACACAAGACATTCATCCTTTTGGTTATGTTGCATATTTCACAAAAAAAAAGTCAATGATGGTTTGGAAATAATAAAGAACAATCGTAGTAATATTTACTTCAAATAATATTCTTTTCTTATACACATGTTCTTGTATGTCGGTCAGGAAATGAATTTATGGACCTAAGGGTTATGGAACATGACAAACATGGATATAGGAAACCAATGTAGACGTGGATATCTATATGGGATAGTAGATACTCATGGTCTAAATATTTATATTTTGAGGAACATTTTTTCAAACCATTGTATAGACTCTTGGGCCATTCATGTGATTATACACTCACTCCATAAATCAAAAAATCCTCAAACCACAAGATAATGATTAGAAGCATATAGTGAATCATAACTAGGGATACTGGTATTTTTTTAAGGATTACACAAAGATAAGAGTTTATGGGTTTTAAGATGTTCCTTTCCTTCTTACCTTAATAGTGCCAAGTAGAATTTCCTATTGAGAAATTTTAATGTAATTGGTTTCTTATAGTTTTATACATCTCAGTTCATATGGAAAACAGTCTCTTGTGCTAGGAATCTTATGCTTCGGAAAAAATTTTGTAACAATTACTAAGGGATATGACCTTATTGAATATAAATTGGATCATTTTAATCTTCCACAAGATGATCCTAGGAAGAATTTTAATCTTGAAGATTTCATCAGCTAGGCAAAGAAATCACATAAATTGCTTTCATATGAGCATATACCACTAGAACAAGATGACATTATAAGAAACTTGGATGAGCCATAGGTCTTGGATAATTTGGAATCATTTCATAAGGTTATCAAGCCCGAAGAGTAGAGGAGAAATCATAACCTACCATGTTTTAATGCTTTTTCAAATATTGAGGATCTTATTGCAAGAGCCAATGAAATTATTTCTCATGTAGATGAATTTATTGATGGTGTCCCATCATATGTTTTCAAAAAAGGTTCCCAAGGGCCAAGAGGAAAAGGTATTTAGATTTTATCACCTCTTATAAACTTGTCACCATAATCGACCCCTAAAATTGAAAGTCCTACCAAAGAGAGACCTATAAGAGAAAAGGGCTTAGATCAAGTTTTAGAAGTTTGTCCTGATCCTTATCATGATAGGATGATTTTGGTAAAATCAACCCTAGGTGATGAAAAATATGATGTGAGGTAGTTAGCATATAAATAATTTGATTTAGATGATGCATTTGTTTATGCATCTAAGTTTATAACATTTTCATATAAATATAAAGGCAAACTATTGAGACATAAGGTGAATGGAACTACCCCAACACATGAAGATGGAATGTTGAAGAAACTACAAGATTATGTGGATTTAGAGATGAATAACACAACCCTAGAAAAGGGAAGGAAATTATTACAAGAGGTAGGTATTTTGATCTTCCTAGGATGGGATATGAGTTCTACTATCATTTTTTATAGTTTTGTGAATAATCAAAACACAAATAAGAAGCTACTACTAGAAGATGTGGACAAAATATACATTGGCTTGACTTTTGATCTAGAGAAAAAAATATTGCTAAAATGGCCATTTTATGCAAAGGATAAGAGGCCCACACTCATAGACATTGATAAAGTCTTTGGTCATATCATGGTATAGAAGGTTGGGGAAATAGATCGCTTGGATATAGTAGATTTAAATATCAATGTTGCAAAGTTCAGTAAAGCACAATTGGAGCAAGTGATTAGGGAGCAAGATGCCTAAAAGGATAAGTATGAGAAATTAGAGAAAGAGAAAATGCAAATGAAAAACAAAATGAAATCTATCACCGAGGAAGGAGAGTCCTCATATCACCTCATGAGCCCATTTAATGGCTCATTTTTGTCATTTGTTTTATGCTTTTTAGAAGATCTTTAGGAAGTTCCTAGATTATGATAAGGTTTCAATACCTTGTTTTTATGTCCTATACTTACTTTTAGATGACTTTGTTAGATTGATGATCATGACTATAAACCTATCCTTTATATCTTTTTGGTTGGATAAATGAACTTAATACATACATATATTGCTATGTGGGATATTCATGGTAATTATGCATGTTAATGAATGGATTTTTATTCTGATGTAATATATATATATATATGTATATGCCTATATTTTTGTGCATTCTAATGATGTCATGCAGAAAGAGCAAGTCATCAGTTCAAGATCTTGAAAGAGGAAGGTTCCAACAAAGAAGCCAGTTGAAAACAAAGTCCAAAGCATAAATAATTCAATGACCATCTTCAAGAAGCCACAATGAGTCACAATGGAATCTTAATGTCATTCTTGAAGAAGATTATATTTAGGGGTATTTGGTTATGCTATATTTTCTCTGTAACAAGAAACATAACTGACTATTTCTATCTTGAGTGTGACTCCCTATTTCATGTTGCAATAAATCAACACCCTTCTACTAGCATGGGAGTGGGTTCATTGATAGATAAGGTTATTTTTAGTTTCCTTATAAATAAGGTGTAGGTACTCTTTATGAAGAGTTAGGTAGTCAGACAATTAGAAGAATTATAGCCATTGCATTTTCAAATTTCAATTTTATAGTAAAGTATTTTTAAACTTCTTAGTATGTAACAACACTTGTGATCAATAAAATGATATTTTGAGTTTGTAGTAGATAGTTTAGTTTGGAAACTCACTAAGGGGGCCCACTTAGTGAGTGTTCTGACTATAGCAGTTAGTAGTTATTTTACATACAATAGCTAGTTGTTATTTTAATAGTTGTTTGTTCCTAAAACCATTGGAAACTCCTTCCTATGCTTGTTCCTACAACCAAAGAGGGAAAAGTAGTTCCTGATTTTTTTCAAATACATTTTCATTACTATTGTTTACTTGGATGTAGTCTAGATGATAGATTTTGTGATTTTTTCAGCTATTTTTTTTCCATGCATTCCACTTCCAGCATTATTTCCTTTTCAGCTGTAGAAGCATGGATACAAAGTGAATGGCTAGTGCATACATTTTTCTAACCCATTTCAAGTAATATGTCCCTAGGTTGACATGAAATGAATCTTTGAGATTACTAAGATAGCTACTTGGCATGGATGTTTAATCCTTGAGTTAAGGTTTTCTAGTCTAGTTATTTAAGTCATTGAAGGAGACCAACATCAACATTATCAACAAGTGGTCCAAGCATTGCAGGATACAACCTATTAGAGAATAAAAGCACAAAAAAATGAAAATATTTTGGAAATGGAAACTCAAAAGAATAATATAAATATGTATAATATAATGTCAAAATTGGTCAAACATAGGTTCAAGGAGATGATGTCATATGCTAATAACTCTTGGAGTACATATGCAAGGACTTTTAAGGCTCTTAGATAACATACCAAGCTTGGAGACATAATGAAATTGAGACAGATGAGATTAAACATAAATACCCTATTCATGTAGGTGATCAACAAAGAAAATTATAAATTTGTTTAAAAGGAACCAAGAATTCCAAGAAGAGCTTATGGAATATATGGATTATCTTGATAGAGAAGAAACATAGAACCTCCTAGCTATATTTCATGGTGATGATGGTTCGCTCATTCCTTTATAGAAATAGAGAGACATGTTGGCACAAGAAATTCCTTAGGCCATGCAGGACATCAATGATGAAGTATACATTGTGGATAACATGAATGTTGTCATGGACATTATGTAAAGGAAGGAATACATCATGAGACATTTTATCATTAACATAGGGACTTACAAGAATCAGGATGTTAGAAATAGGAAATACTGAGGGGGGAGGGGGTGTGAATCAGTATTTCACAAAATTTTACTTTTATCCAATTATGGATATATGTAATTAACTTGTAACTTGCATAAGAAACTAAACTGAATAAACTAAACAATAAAATAAAGGAACTCATAACACCATGTTTATTCTCGAGGAAACCCTAGCCAAGGGAAAACCCTGGTGGGGATGATACCCACAAATGATCCACTAATCAAAAGTATCTGGTTAGAGATATTGATACTGTTAGGAGTCTATTACATATGTATAGTGTCTTGGTCCTTGGTAGAGGACTTTAGGCCTTGTTAGAAGCCTCAACCCTATTAAGATTTGGAATTAAAAAATGTGAACATATGCAAGATGAGCCCACTTCCCAAACATGAAATACACAATAATAATCTTCAATACAAAAGATAGAATACAAAAACCTTTTGTTGTTGTTGAATATCTTCATTATCCTGATCTATCTAGTAGGCTCTTCACAAAACTTGCTATCAGTTCGCACTGATCTGATCATACATCAAATTTTGCATAATACATCAATACAAAATCTCTTTACAACTTTGCATTAGCCTCAAACATAACTTCACATAACATAATATCCTTCTTTATACCAGCTATCTCAAATATAGCTTATCAGTTGGCTTCCATATTATCAAAACATAATATTAACTCTTGTTTCCTTAGGGTTAACATCTAGGATGTCGTCCCTAATTAGTTAAGTCATTATTTTGATAAAAAAAAATTCCTTAACTCTAAATAATCAATTATTAATCGTTGCTCTATTCTGGTCGGCTCAACATTGTTTCTATAAAACATTATCTATATTCGTACATGTCATATAGTCTTGCGCTCTTGGATGCAGCTTCAATGTACTTTATATAATCTATGCTCAAGTGCACATGTACTAAAAGTACTTATGTGAACTTACCTAATCAAAATAGTCTCTGTGTAGACAAATAAATATTGTTATACTTAGACAATTTTCATAAGTTCTCATCCAAAACTTCCTCCTTGGATCATGTTGTCTTAACACTCAATATATGTTTCCATAATGACAACACTGTGATATCCTACTCAGCCGAATTGCCAAAAATCTCCCCCTTTTTCATTGGTGGCAACATATGGGAAAATTGGCTAAGTCCCAAAAACTTACAACAAAATTTCAAAAATAGTCTTGCAACATTGTGTTACATGGCCATTACAAGATTTGCAAAAGTCTATTGATCATACATGTCTACTAGTTTGGCCATAGGGATACTCCCCCTTTGATTATACTCCATACTATTTTACATATATCTATACCTTATACATACAAGCAATTTTCTCATACTATATTACTCCCCATTTGACAACAATGACAAAGGTGTAAAAATATGTATATACATGTCAAAAAATTTGATATACCTTCTTGTCTTTAATTTTTTAATGTTGGAAGACTTGAAATGCAATATGTAAAGTTCACCTTCAAGTTTTCAATTGCTTTGTCCATGTAGCCTTAACAAAATCTGATACACTAAGTAATGCACATATCCCATAAGATGCTATTTCAACTACTCTAAGATTTGGATAGGAAAATTTACCATATGATGTCTTTGATGAAAGACATTCTTCTAGTTGATTCTGCACATTACTGATTTTCAAGGTTAGGTTCTCTCTCAGTAATGAAAACCTCTTCAACTTTCTTTCCTTTTCATTTTCTAATAGCCTTATCTCATCATGTATTCTACTCACTTTCTTCTCAGTATTAGTGATCTTTATGCTAGGATTTTGTAGCTCATTCATTGTGACTTGTAATTCTACTTCTTTATTCTTCAACTTCTATGAAATATCTGAGATATGATTGTGTGACAAAGAACATTGACTATAAAATTCTCTTCCTCTCTCCAAACATCTCCTCAACTCCTTAATGCAAACATTGAGGTTGTCTAAATTGTTCTTAATGTTTTGACAGGTGGTTTGGAATAATTGTGCATCATGAAGTGTTTGTGCTTTCACTGATGCAATGTCGAATAAAGTAGTGAACTCACTGTCAAAATCTTTAATTACCTCTCTTGATTTAACTTGTGAATCAAATTCACTGACTTGAGTAGATATAACACCTTGAAGCTTATTTGTTACCTCAAGTAGTGATCCTTCTAGGATCTTTACTTTCTTTTTCTTTCCAATTATCTTATTCAAGGATGAGATCAACTCTATTTGATCATCATCAACAACTTTAGCTCCCAAATTTGCTAATACTGACTCAATGGGTGAATTTGATGAGTTTGCTGGTGTGACCTTCTGTGGTGTAACTATTTGAATATGTTATGGTATAATCTTTGTAGGCTTTACCTCTTTTCCTATACCTTGTTCCTCTTGCACTTCTTGTCTGGTAACTTTTTTTTGTGTCTCCTCTGATGCCTTTATTTCTTCTTGCTTATCCTCTCCCTTTTCTTTTTCCACATCTTCTTCCTTATCTTCTTGTTCATTTATCATTTATCCCATATTTCCAACATCCTCTCCTTGATCTTCAAAAGGATCTTCTTCTCTATCAATGGTGATGTTGGTGCCTTCTACATGCATGGTTTCATCATCAATATGAATGGTGGGTGGTGGAACTATGGTTTCTTTCATTTTGGAAACTGCTTTCATTATTTCAGTGTCATGTTATTATTCATTTAATGCTTCTCTTGGTACTATAGTCATTACTTTCACAACTACTTCCTCGATTTCTTTGTTAACTTCCTCATAATTACCTCCCATAATTAGAAATGCTCTTCTTTTTCTTCTCAAATGGGTGTTGAGACTCTTCATTATCTCTTTGAAATGTTATTCATCTTTGATTACACATAGTTTCCTCACAAATCTTTCTCTTATACCTTTATCCTCTTATATTACTCTCTTGTTCTTGTTAATCAATTTCTCATAAAGATCACTAGGTATCTTATCTTTAATATTATCAAATTTCTTGTCAGCGAGAATCATGTGCCTGACAACTGCATTCTCAAGATTAAGTTTCTCAAAATTATTGTACATGTGATAGTATTTATTTATCTTTGTGAAATCTCCTTCATTTATGATCAAAGGATTCACTTTCTCAATTTTAGACTTCCACTATTTCTTTTTGTTGTTGCCTACCTCTTCTTCTCCTTGAGATTGAATTGAAACTTGACCTCTCATTTTCTTCATGGGTGTTGATTCTTCCTCTTATGTCCTTATCCTTTCCATAGGAGAAAAGATAGTCTTCTACCTTTTTCCCGGTCCACAAGCCATTTCTTTCTCTTTTAGCCAGTGTAGAGGAGGTGGATCTAGTAGAATTTCTTATGGCTACTACTGGTGGCTTGTCCAATGATATGCTCATCTCACTAAGCTCAGTGACATCTTCGTCAACATTTTGAATATCTGGAACATGGATTGCTTTGGATGCCAAAGGCGGTACAAATAATACTTCCTTTTGTCCAATATCTCTCATTTTTTATGATGTCTTCTTCGCAATGTTAAATTCATCTTCAATCATACTAGTTTCTTTTAATATCTTCTTGATTATTGTGTCAACCCTTTTCTTAGCTAACTTCTACAATTGAGATTGGTGTGATGTGCTGAAAATTTCATCAAATGTTCCAAATCTAGGACTTTTGGAATATAGTCTACACTTCATAATTATGCTTACATATCCTTCAATTGCCTCTTCAGATACTTCATATTCTAGAGGATCTATGTATTCATTTCTTGGTTCTACCTCTTCAATATATGTGAAGTTTGTATCAACCAAAAAGCATATCTCATTTTTGTACTTCTCAACTATTGAAGGTGGGATTCTTGACCTTTTCTTCATCTCATTCTGAAAAGTTTTAATTACAAGTGTGGCACTCTCATTTACTTTACCAATTAGGTGTCTAAGATACACCTAGTTGATTCTCTCTATTGAACTCCTCTCATCATTCCAATCAACTCCTATAGTGTAAGGAAATCTTCACAAAAGGTGGAAAAACATATTCGTGATTAAGGATGAGAATCTGAATTGGGAATTTTTTTTTTTTTCTTAATCTTCTCAAGATTTTCAATCAATTGGATCCTCATAATTTCACTCATGTCAACATCAACCTTATCAACACACATAAGATAAGTTGCTTGCACCATACCTGTTGCTATATCATCTTCTCTAGAGCTGGCACATAACTTGGTAGTCATTATCTTACACACATACCTAACATCATCCTACTCAATCTTACTAATTACAATGCCTCTTCCATTATATGAAGATTTAATGTTTTCTAGAACTATTTTCTTCACATTCTTCTCATTTAGAGGGATTTCACCTTTGTTAGATAATATTGTTACTTCATGTATCAAATCATTTGTGATATATATCACTCTATCATCTAGCCAAAACTTTCCATCATGAATTCTACTTAAAATGATCTTAGTCCATTCATCATTCTGAAATTTGTAGTGAAACATGTATTTGATAATGTCCAGTTCAACTAAATGTTCATACCCTTCCTTATAGGTCATATCCTGGTTGTAGATTTTTCCATACTCCTCAGTCATACCAATGTCTCCTACAATCTCAAATTTTCACTTCAGGCATCCTCTTACATCTTCCAAATGCAATACACCATCTGGTATAGCTGATAATGCTAAGCTAGGGTCTTCCTTAGAGGTTTCTATTGATTCCCTTCTCACCTTAGGCCTAGGTCTGTCCTTAATGTTATGAACTAGGGATACATCCATGATTGCACTGAAAAATAACTACTCTAATAGTAGACACTTAGTAAAATACCTTGGAATCATGATTTAGGGCTTCTGCGTAGATTAGGCGAAAATCTATCTCCAAATATTTCAAGCTGCTTTCAATCTGCACTGGATAGCCCTCTAAGACTCTTGTAAACTCTTGACTAATCAAATGATGTCAATAATCTTCTTTTATCTATCAAATCCTTCAAGACATTATTGTCGCATTAATTGCATAAGTGTATACATGCCAAAAAGTTGTTCTTGGTTACCTACAAAACTTATTTCTCTTTGTGATCACATACATGCTCATAATTTCATGCATTCTTAACCATAGGTTCCTTATATCACTTTCTATCATATATTAACTTCACAAGGCTTGATTCAATTTATGTTAAGCTCTATGCCATTCTGATGCTTAATCTGATGCATAAGTCATGAAATTTGATGTTTAATCAGTTTGAGATGGGTTTAGAATTGATTCCAACTTACTCTCAAATGCTTCACCTGACTGACTTCCTGATATTGTGGATGCACTTGCTTGATTTGTAGCTTTGACAAATATAACTTCTTCCATGTTACTATTATTTCCCTTTTGACTATTTTTTATATCCATATTTCTTCTGGTGTAGATCACATTTCTTCTCAGATTAGGATTCTTTATGTTGTTCATTTTGCAATATCTTGTTGTGTGATCCATGTTATTACAAATCTGACAAACTATGACATTGTTTCCATATCTGGGTCCTGACTGACTAATTTGTAATCTCCAATTTATGGCAATATGTCCAAAATTATTTCATCTATAACACACAACTCCATTTCTTATCTTGTTTGTTTCTCCATTAGGTCTTTTATCTACAGGGTTAGTATTTCTAAACATTCTAATATTATCTTTATTATTAGATCTAGGTTTCTTACAATCAATAGTTCTATGACAAAAACCATGACAATTATAACAATAACCAGATATAGGTGTGAATTGCTTACCTGTACAATCTCTTTTCATGTGTCCAAATGAATTACATGAAAAACATCTACCTTTGAATTCACTTCACATCTCTTTAGGTGATCCATCTTCCTTAGGTTGTTTAGGTATATCTTCAGATTGCTTTGTTTTGTTTTTCTTCTTCTTTGTTCTCAGGTTGTTGAATTTGTGGATCTGGTTCTTTAAATTCTTCAATCTTCTTTGAGAATTTTTCTTCGAAATATCCAAGACCATTTTTATCATAAGAGGGTTTCTGATAAGAAATTTGTTCATCAATTTTTTCATTGCTGGAATACAGTTTCTCAAGATATTGCTTGGATTAAGTTAGTTCTCCTTTCACAATTATATTGTACTTCTCAAGTTCAACATACTGCAACTTTGTAGTCTAAATTCATATGTTACTTTGGTAAGTTTAGATCTTAGATCTGCATTTTCAGACTTCATATCTTATTCAACTTTGTTTTTATCATGTTTCAAGCTTAACTTTAGATCTACAATCTTTAGTTCATGCTTTAGGATCTCATTTTCCTTTTTCAGTTTTGAAACTTCATCACTATCCTTGATCTGATTTATAGGTTCTTTCTTTGATTTAAGATCTTCTATCTTGTCTTTTAGTTTCTCAATGTAGTCTTTTGCACTTTCATATTTTTTCTTCAAGGTGTCTTTTTCTTCAGTAAGAATATCAATCTGCTCAAGAGCTTCATCTAGGTTTTTTTGCAACTAAGCCATATCCATAGAGATCTTACTCAAGTTGTTAGGCCTTCTCTGAGTAAATGTGCTCTGATACCAATTGTTGGAAATAGGAAATACTGAGGGGGGGGGGTGAATTAGTATTTCACAAACTTTTACTTTTTCCCACTTATGGATATATGTAATTAATGTGTAACTTGCATAGGAAACTAAACTGAATAAACTGAACAATAAACACAACCATAAAATAAAGGAACTCATAACACCATGTTTATTCTCAAGTGAACCATGGCCAAGGGAAAACCCCGGTGGGGATGATACCCACAAATGATCCTCTAATCAAAAGTATCTGGTTAGAGATATTGACCCTATTAGGAGTCTATTACATCTGTATAGTGCCTCAGTCCTTGTTAGAGGACTTTAGGCCTTGTTAGAAGCCTCAACCCTATTAGGAGTTGGAATTAAAAAAAGTGAATGTATGCAAGATGATCCCACTACCCAAATATGCAATAGACAATAATAATCTTCAATACAAAAGATAGAATACAAAAACCTTTTGTTGATGTTGAATATCTTCAATATTATGATCTAGTTTGTAGGCTCTTCACAAAACTTGTTATCATTTTGCACTAATCCGGTCATTTATCATATTTCACATAATACATCAATACAAAATATCTTTACAAATTTGCATTAGCCTCATACATGACTTTGTATAACATAATATCCTTCTTTATACCATCTATCTCAAATATAGCTTATCAGTCAACTTCCATATTATCAAAACATAATATTAACTCTTGTTTGGTTAACATCTAGGATGTCGTCCCTAATTAGTTAAGTCATTATTTTGATAAAAATAATAATCCCTTAACTCTAAATAATCAATTACTAATCGATGCTCTGTTCTGGTCAACTCAACATTATTTCTGTAAAACATTAATATCTATGTTCGTACAATCTTGCGCTCTTGGATGTAGCTTCAACATACTTTATATAATCTATGCTCAAGTGCACATGCACTGAAAGTACTTAGGTGAACTTCGTTGATCAAAATAGTCTCTCTGTAGACAGATAAACACTGTTATACTTAGACAATTTTTATAAGTTCTCATCCAGAACTTCCTCCTTGGATCATGTTGTCTTAACACTTAATATATGTTGCCATAATGACAACACCATGATATCCTACTCAGCCAAATTGCCAACACAAGATTACATAAAAATTTGGGGGTTGTAAATTTTTTTTGTTAAGCAATTAAAAAATTTCATTAGAAGTTGTTAAGAAGTTGAATAAACAATATTGTTTAGATGTTTAGTTTCATTAAAAGACACATAGTTTTAAGCATGGTTATATTTCCTTATAAAAGGAAGTGTTCATATTTTGAAAAGATCGTCATATAACAAAAATCAAGACTTATATTTTGTAATCACCATCGTATCTCCTATATTTACATAAGATCCCTTTTAGTATTGTGCACTCAATAATTGTATATGTTTTTATTCTTGGTTCACTTTTATGTATAGTTAAAATAGCCATAATTATCTCAAATATTTTATATTCAAGTCTTTGATTTATTTGCATTAATTTGATCATCAAGGGTGAATAAAGTTAGTCAGATAAATTCATTTTCTTTGTGATTTCATGAGTGATTCTTTCAAGAAAAGACTATATTCTTTTGAGTACATTACAGAAATAATTATCGCATATTTGAATAGCAAGAAAGAGATAAATGACATATTCATACTAGGTGTAGATTTAAAAAATTGTATGGCATAGTGATATATTTAACCAGTATGAGCATCACTTGACTTCATACCCAATATTAAGACGGCATCAATCTCATTCGATACTTTATATTTTTACCAGTATAGCTTTACCTTAGATTAGGAACTTTGTAAATTACTTAAAAGGCCAACAAATGTATCTATATAATACAACCAATCTACTACAATCCAATCAAGGCAAAACCACCTAAGCATTAGCAGAGCCTAAAGTGCATGGAATAGTATCCATATTTGTTTCATTCTATTTGTTGGCCAAGACTGATTTTTTATCTTTATCATAGAATTTTCCTATTCTTAGAGTCCAACAAAACTTGTGGTTTTAAGAACCAACACTATCAAAGCTTTGAGAGCAACATAATTTCCTTGTCTCCATGCTTGGGGGGTAAAAATAGTGTTTCAATTTCCTATCCTTCCTAAGGATCTACTTTCCCTTTGTTGAGTTGTAGATTTTATACCATGGTGTCATTTATTGTATATATAATTGTTTGTTCTTTATAAGTATTTTCTATTTTTCAATAGTTGTACATCCTTGATTACAACCTCTTCCTTGGTTGAAAGTGTAAGTCTATTATAAATGATATCTCACTTGCAACAAAAAGTGTGTTTTCCTTCACTGAGTATCCCCTTACTCAACAATAGGAAAAATATTTATTCTTGTTCTCCTTCCCCTATTTTGGTCAACAATATTATGTTTGTTAAAGATCTTCTCTTGGGGGTAGATATCTTTGAGAAAGGATTTATTTCTCCTTTTATTTTTCTTTCCTCAAAAGGATCCCTTTACACTTGTTGTAAGATATCTTTTTACAACTATTTCTTCCTTGCCTTAAATAATTGTGCCCTTTTTGGCTTGGATTGCATGTACATTATTTCTTAAAGGGTATCTCCTTCATGATGAAGGTGTTTATCCTTGTTCTTTTCTTAAGATTCCACCATAGTCCTATGTTCCCATCTTAAGGGGGGGTATATGCAACCTTCTCATGGCTAATATTGAAGGATTTCCTTAAGAACAAGATGCTTCATTGATTATCCTTATTCAAATGAGGCATGATTTTCTTATAAAAGTGTGCTTTGTTTGTTTTTCCTTTTTCATTTTTTTTAAGGATTATTTGACTAACATAACACAATTTTCTAGACTATTTGACTCTCCTTTGTACCGAATCTTAGGATGGGTGGAACTAACATAAAATAATTAGCTAGACTATTTTGACCCTTCCTCCTCTTTTCACATAGATCATACAACATAACACAACTTGTGTCTCATAGAATTAATGCTCTTTCATGGATCACCTAGCATAAGACTGTGTGCTAAAATGTTGACACACTTCTATGAGTCATTAAATCTAAGATTGCTCAAGAATGAGGTCTTAAATGGTGACTCATATCTCTCTATTCATGGAGTGCAAGGGTTTGTAATGGAGGCCCTCAATTCAGACCTAGTTTGTGCCAATGCAAGTACACCATAAAATGAGAGATTCAAAGAGGAGAAGCAAGAATGCTAGTCTCCATGATCATCAAGTATGCATGCAAATGAAAATGAAAACTATTCTAAATGATAAAAATGCATGAAAGAAAACTAATCTATGAAAGGAAATGCTTATGCAAGATTATTCTATGAAAGGAAATATGAATCTAATCTAATATGCAAGTGCAAGATTAATCTAAATGAATTTCCATGGAAGCATGGGAGAAGAAGACAAGAAAAGAGAAGTTGCAATGTTCAAGCTCAAGTGCTCAAAGTCTTCTCCAAAATCGCTCTTCAAACCTACAGCATAACAATATAAAAATCTAGATGCCTTCTTACAATGAGAATGAGAGGGATCCTTATAAAGGATTTAGAAATAAATGGACGATCAAGATTAAGAGACAAAAAGAAATGAGCAATGATGGAGATTAAATCTTGGTTGATCCATGTGCTCAAAATTCTCAAGAGGCAAAATCAATGGACATGGTTAAGAGGCAAAAAGATGTGTGGAAGTGATTAAGAGGCAAAAGGAGATTCCACTCATCTTGGAAAGTGTGTGCATTCAATGTGTAGACAAAAAGTCTTCTTTTTATTTTTATTTTATTATTTATTTATTATTTTTAGCAAAGTGGTTTCCATTATTTAATTAAAAGATTTTTTATTTAATTAAAAGGGAAAACCTTAGGAAATATTTGAAATAATTGAATTAATTACGATTTGATCAAGGAAATTGATTTGAATTGAAAATATTACAAAGCATTGATTCAGGAAATGATAAATTGAAGAATGGGGGCCCAAAGTCTAGGTGACCATTTTAGGATGCATACACTTGCCCCTCTTTGACTAATGTGTGATCTTCATGGGAACACATGTAGTTAAAGAATGAAGTTGAAATGTGAGATTGATTTGGGATCATAAAACAACCTAGACATGTGATCGATGGATGGGAACACATCAAGACAAAGATAAGCTAATTGAAAAAGACAAGGCCAACACCCCTATAAATAGGTAATTGTCAAGTCTCAAGCAAGGTTGCCCCAATCAAAGTAATTGATAGGATTGATAAAGCTAAATCAAGGATTGAAGTTTGATAGGTATTGCCCCCTCATGATCGAAATCAAAATGAGATAAAGGAGAAATAGTAAATTGATAAATTTGATCAAATTGAACTAAAAATAAGGTTCTCGATGTAAGATGAAAGATATGAGGATCACAGAACCAAGGTAGATCATTAAGCATGAAATTTTATGCCACAAGGTTGAATTAGAAGAAAAGAAGTGGGGTGAAAGCAAATGGAAGATAGAAGTTTAGAAGAGGTGAAAAGAAATGCAGAGAAGAAAGAGAAATTGTCTCAAGAAAGAGAATGCCCCAAAATCAATCAACTGTTTAAGATAGAAAATTTTGATTGAGATCACGAAAGAAGATAAGGAAATGAAGATCAAAATATGACCATAGTTGATTAAAAGTCCAAAACAAAGATGAAGGAAAACCCTCTCAAACTCATAATGCAGCCTAAAAATGCAAATTAAGATGAAGTCTAACAATGTAAGCTACATGAAAATGCAAAGGTGTACTTGCAATAGAGCAACTGTAACATAGGATTTTGTGTTCATCATTCATTAGAGAATGTTAAGGAACTTATTTTCATCATTGGGCCATTATTAATGGATATCGGAAAATCACACAATCATCACCAGTCACAAGCGCAACTATGAAGATATGAATGTGATTTATATTGGATTGGAATGTGGAAAGATTCTAACATAAGCATCAAAGACATAAAGGTCAAGATGACTTCAATGTTAGCTTACCCAATTTAATGTAGCAAAACCATGCTCGCATCAAGGCAAAGATGCCAGGATTACCATAAGAATAGTTGTGCAAAAAAAATAGTCAAGGATGATGCCTCAAATCTCCTAAGTGTTTCAAGGGAACAACAAGAGACACTCTAGAGTTTCAAGACCACACCCACAAGTAGAAAGCAAATAAAAAAATTCCCCATGTCCCAAGTCCTCTAGCTATGCATCCCGAAGAGACTTATTAGACAAGGACACTCAACGAAAATCAATAACCGTCAGCACACAAAGAAAAGATCATGACATATCTCAAGCATTAAGTGTTGTGTTTAAAAATTTAAGTTTGTTCACTGATACTGAGTTCTGAGGATAAGGATCGAATGCTTGCAAGCAGGTAAGATCACATGACAAAACTGGGTAAGACCAAACCGATAAGTGTTGAAAAACACTCGACGTCAGGGGTTGTGTTGAAAAACATAGTTGGGTGGTGTTGAAAAACACCATTTGCAAGGTGTCCTAAAGACTAACACATCCAAGAGACCAAAGCTAACATAGTTATGCCCCCTAGACAAAGACAAAGACCAATTCCAAACCAAGGCAACAAGGACAAGGCATGATGGAGAAAGGCTAAGTGTCGAGGACGTGTGCTAAGAAACAGAGGTGCAAAGGTTTCAAGTAGCACTCGTTTCCAAGTTTTCACCACTTGGATTTTATTGCAATTTTATTTTTTTTTAGGACTTTTTATAATTTTTTTGTATTTTTGCTACCAAGGCGCCTGTTTCCAAGTTTTCACCAAGGCACTTTTTCTATTTTTTTTTTAATTTTTAATTTTTTTAATTTTTTTATATTTTTGTTATATATATATATATATATATATTTAGATACATCAGTGCCTATTGCTAAGTTTTCACTAAGATGATCATTTTTTTAGGACATTTTCCAATTTTTAGAATTTTTGACAATATATCATTTTTTTAGATTTTTTCAGGATCAATAAGTATGTACAAAGGATGCCCCCAGACAAAATGGGCATCATGGATAGAACTTCTTCAGGTGCAAGATATTGATAGGATCAGGGAGCTGCTCTCCCTCTTCAGTAGATAATAAATAAGCACTTGTCCTAAAAGTTTTTGTAATGACGTAAGGTCCAAGCCAATTAGGTTCAAATTTTCCCTTTTGATCTCTATGTTGTTGATTCTTAGGATTTTCACGTAGGACAAGATCTCCCACTTGGAATTCTCTAGGGAAAACCTTTTTGTTGAAGGCTTTGGACATGCGCTTTTGATAAACCCTCATATGGTCAAATGATGCTTGACATTTCTCATCTAGAAGTTCTAACTCTTGAAGTCTCATGGCACGGTAGTCTTCATCTATAACTAGACCTTTGAGGGAAACTCTAAGTGAAGGAATCTCAACCTCTAAAGGTAACACTACTTCAACACCATATGTGAGGGAAAAAGGAGTAGCCCCAGTAGGGGTACGAATACTCGTTCTATAAGCCCACAAAGCCAGATTTATCTGTAAATGTCAATCTCTACCATTCTTACAAACTGTTCTATGTAGGATTTTAAGAATGGTTTTGTTTGATGCCTCTGCTTCACCATTTCCTTGCGGGAAGTAAATGGAGGACCAATGTTGCTTAATCTTGAATTTCTTGTAGAGTTGTTTAAGGTCCTTATTTTTTAACTGGCCTCTGTTGTTAGTGATAATCTCAGAAGGCACTCCATATAGACAGATGATATGGTTCAGAATGAATAGAGAGACTGTCTTGCCCGAGGCAACAGAAAGTGGGACAACTTCTACCCATTTAGTAAAATAATCAGTAGTAGTGATACTAATGAGTTGGGATGAATCTGCCCAACAAGATCAAAGGCCCAGCGCTGAAATGGCCAATGAGATATAGAAGGAATGAGCTCCCTGCCTGGAGCATGTATTAGGTTACCATGTTTTTGACACTTTTCACATGAATTTGCAAAAGATACTGCATCAATCTGCATTTTAGTCCAATAGTACCCTACGCTAAGCAACCTTCAGTCCATGGCAAGACCATTGGAATGTCCTCCACAGATGCCCTCATGAATGTCAACTAACGCTTGGTCAGATTCTTCCTTTTCTAAGCATCTAAGATGTGTTCCATCTAAACCCCTCCTATACAAAGCACCAGAGATAAGGGAATGGTGAGAGGCATTTTGGGTAAGGTTTCTTTGTTCAAATTAGTTAAAGGTTTTAGGGATAACGCCATCATGAAGGTATGAATAGATGGCACCATAACGGGATGATTCACGACCGACAAGGGTATAGATGACATGGCTTTCTTGGGAGTCATAGATAGGGTGATGTAGCTCTTCCACCAGGAATTCAAATTTGGATTCATGTTGCTCTAATTGAAGGAGTGAAGCAAGTGTAGCCATAGCATTAGCTGATTTGTTTTCTGCTCTAGGGATTTGCTGAAATGTGACGAATGTGAAGTATCATTTCAAGGAATCAACCATTTTCTTATAAGGTACCAGTTTCCAATCTTTTGTTTGATGTTCATCATTGACTTGGTTGATTATCAACTGTGAATCTCCATAGATGTGTAACTATGTGATTCTCCATTCTATGGCCATCTTAAGTCCATTTGTTAAAGCTTCATACTCAACAATGTTGTTTGTACATGGGAACAATAACTTGTAAGACTTAGGAATCGTGTACCCATGAGGAGAAACAAACAACACACCAGCTCTTGAACCATTTTTCATAAAAGATCCATCAAAGCTATGCCAAACTCTGAAAGGATCATCATCCATTTAGCAAGTCTACCTATGAGAGCAGCCTTACCGAGTAAATACTTGAGTGGATCTATTTTTGCTATGAGGTGTATAGTGTGCGCAAGCATGTAATGTCACAACTTTTGGGAAGCAAACACAACTGCAAGGCAAGACTTCTCAATGCTATTGTAGTTAACCTCATATGAAACAAGAGTATGGCTAATGTAGTATATTGTTCTTTCTTTCCCATGTTCATCAAGTTGAGCTAGTAATGCCCCAAGGAAGATTTTGTCACTGAAACATATAGAATAAGTGGTTTCCCTAGGATAGGAGGCATTCAAAAAGGAGGATTTGCCAAGTATTTCTTGATTTGATCTATGCTCTTTTGAAAATCCTCATTCCAAACACATTTGACTCCCTTGTGTAAGTTCTTGTTGAAAGGTTGAGCTCTATCTGCCAACTTTGAAATGAACCTCCTTATGGATTGAAGACGTCCTTGAAGACTCCTCATTTGACTAGTTTTTTTAGGAGGTGGCATAGCTGTGATTGCTTGGACCTTTTCAGGCTCTACCTCTATCCCTTTTGATGAAATGATGAATCCTAGAAGTTTTCCAGAGGTGACACAAAATGCACACTTTTTAGGATTTAACCTTAGTTGAAATTGTTCCATGCGATCTAGAATGACTTCTAAATCATCTAAGTGTGTGTCTCTTTTCTTAGACTTGGCCAAAGTTTCATCCACATAATCTTCCATGTTTTTATGCATCATGTCATAAAAAATGGTTGTCACAGCTCGTTGATAGGTAGCTCCTGCATTCTTTAATCCAAAAGGCATGACGTTCCAACAGTAGGTACCCCATGCACAAGTGAATGCAGTCTTTTCTTGATCTTTAGGAGCTATCTTAATCTGATTGTATCCATAAAAACCATCCATCAAGGAATTAATCTCATAACCCACAGTCATGTCCACTATCATGTCTATATTGGAGAGTGGAAAATCATCCTTTGGGCATGCTCTATTGACATCTCTAAAATATGTGCAAATTTGAATGGATTTTTCATGTTTGGAAACTGGTACAATGTTTGATATCCATTCAGCATAGTCAATAGCTCTTATGAATCCTACACCAAGGAGTTTCTCTAATTTTGCTTTGACTAGAAGGGCTATGTGGGGATGCATCTTTCTCAATTTCTATTTTACTAGTTTTACACCTGGAGCTATGGACAAGTGATGCATGATAAGATTAGTGTCCAACCCTGGCATATCTGAATAAGTCCAATCAAAGTTAATCTTTTTTTTCTGTAAGAACTTAGTGTAGGCTTATTTTTCTTGTGGCGACAAGGACTGAGCCAAATGTACTATCTGTGGAGGCTCATCTGTACCCAAATTGACTGCTTGTGTTGGCTCGATAAGCACTGAAGATCTATCTTGAAAATAGCTATGGAGGCGATCAAGTACCTCATCTTTAGGCACCTAAGAGAGGTTTTCACCCTTGGATACGTCATTTGTTTTTACTTTTTTTGGTTCTGACACCACCGCACAGTGGTTTTCACCATCAAAACTCTTATTCTTTTTTTCTTTTCTTTTTATTTTGTGACTGAGGTACTTGATGTTTGGCTCTATCATGCTAGTAGTCAGTTCACTAGTGGAAGAGACTACGGGTTCAATGGCATTCAAGTAACAAGTTATCTCATAATCATTTTGGAATGTTAAGAGCTCAGGCTCTTGATAGTGTTGGGACCAATCAATGAGGTTGGGATGATTAAGAGGTAAATCAATGGCTGGTTCAAGGTTGTGGATGTGGATGATATCATCTCTAGTGACCGAAGAGTTAGAGTCTATCAAGTATCCTTCTAAGATACCCAAATTAGGATTCATCCTAACAAGTGAAGAATCATCCACTAAGGCAACATGTGGGTTCAAATCCTCTAATCCTACATGTGACTCGTCAGCTACCTTAGGTTGAGAACTATAAGTGTGGATGACATCAACATCCATGTCAACTATAGAAGGCTCTAAGAGAGAGTCCCATTCATACTCATGTGAATTTGTTTCTGAATCCCGACTAGGATGTTTACACCATGAAGATTTGGGACGTCTTGATGTGGAAGCTTCAATATCATCAAGGGTAACATTTCTCTCCATCAAATGAATAATATTCTTTCATTGATGTTCTTTGATGGGATCTTCTACATTTGACTCATCTTGTTCTAAGGTCGCAATTGTAGCATGAGTAACTGGACTATCTGAATCTCCCCAAAGGAGATTAGTGGAAGGGACCCAATCGTCACACACATCTTGCTGATTTGTCAAGTTAGGTATGTATTTCAGTTCATCTTCACTATCCAACTCATCAAGGATAGGAGCAGTGTTCTTGTGATGATTTGCAAATCCTAGACAGGCTGTCTTCTTAGACTTGCATCCAAAAAGAGCATGATCAAGAGGTTCGGCTCTAGCATCCAATATGTGACTAAGAGGACCATGTCCAGGATAGCCCATCTTCTTGAAAAAATTATACCCTCTTCCATAAGCCTTAGGAGAGGGAGAGAAGTTCTCATTGTGTGTGTATTTATCTTCTCTATAAATCTAGTCTATCACAGCCATCTCGTCTTTCTCATCTTGAATAGGCACTGAGGACTCTACAAATGTGCCAAATAAAGTCATAGCTAAAGAGGAAGGTCTCACTTCCTATGAAGGCTTGCCATAAGACCTAGGTGAAACTGGAAGCTTTGTAAAAGAGTTAAGTTGATACCCCCCTACACCAAGGTCTATCGACTTGAACTTGTCTTTGCATTCTGTTAAGATCGCATTGAAGTCTTCTGCTTCTATATTGAGGGGAACATGAGTACTTGCTGAAATTGAGTTGACGGATAAAGTGCTCCTAGGTATACAAATCTCTACTCCATTGTAGGAGAACTTAACACACTGATGATAGGTAGACAAAACTACTTGCATATCATGAATCCATGGTCTACCAAGTAAGATGTTGTACGCAAGGGGACCAACATCAACAATTTGAAACAAAACATCCTTCTCAACAAGGCCAATCCTAACAGGAAGGACGGCCAACCCTTTGGAACTCCTTTCTACCTCATCATAGGCTTTGATAGTGATCTTCTTTCTGGTATCTATGACTTTTTCAGAATAACCCAATATCTTCAAAAGACTCAAGGAACAAATATTAAGCCCAGCACCCCCATCTATCAACACACGTCTGACATGGGTTTTTTGGATCATGACTTCAATATGAAGGGTGAGATTGTGTAGGTGGCTCAAAGCTTTATCATCATCCTCCAAAAAGGTAAGGTAATGAGGGCTAGCAATATGGTTAACCATGTTCTAGAATTGGTCAACGTCTAAGTTGTTAGGAACATTCGATGCGTGCAAAGCATCTTCAAGGACTTGCTTATGTCTCGGGGACAAATCTAAGCTCAAAGATCAAAATCTGAGCTGGGGTTCTTTGCAACTAATTGACAATATTATAACTCATTTTAGGATTAACTACTGGTTTTATGGTGACATTCTTGGATGCCACTTGCTTTGGTTTACTGGGTTGACTTGAACTGGGTCCTCTAATGACAATAGGACCTTGACTTTGCATGATAGTATTAAGAGCTTGGGATGACATTTTAGAGTTAGGACCCCTTAGCACCACAACTGGTTCTTTATCAAAGATAGGAGGAGAGTCCATGTCTAGATCATAACCATAGGGGTCTTTATTCCTCATCATGTTGACATTTTCTTCTACAACTTCAAGCATGTTGACAACATTCTCCGCAGCTGTGTAAGTGTAATGGACCTCAGCCTTTCCATTCTTAGGTTTAGAGGTTTCCCCCTTCTCATACTTGGCCAAAGGCTCTTTGAAATTCTTATGATCAGCATTGGTGTTCAATCCATCTACCTTAAGTTTGTCACTCTCAATGAGATCTTGGATGATATGCTTAAGTTTCCAGCAGTTTTCAATATTATGTCCAATGCCATTGTGAAATTTGCAAAAGGCTTTCGCATCCCACCAATGTGGCTTAATGTCAAGTATATAATGCTTTGTTGGATCTTGAGGATGCACAAGGTTGTTGGCAATGATTTTTTTGAAGACATCCTCGTATGAATCACCAAGTTTTGAAAATTGACGCATTTCTTTCTTAGGCTTATCTTGATATCTTGGTTTTCTCTCTTGTTGATGAGATGTGTTGAGCTTCATAGCTTGAACAACACTAGACAAGTGAAGGACAACTTGATCTTTGGGTTGAGAGGAGTCCACAACTCCATCAGTGACCACTTGTTTGTTCCTATTCCAATGTGAGTTTTTCCCTTTATCCTTGTTAGAGTTGTTATCATTTTGACCATTGTTGTTGTTGTTATTTCCATGTTTGGTCAAAATTCCTTGTTCTCTCAAAACTTCCTCAATCCTACATGCGGTTTCAACCATGGTATCAAAGGAATCAAAGACCATTTTCCTAACTTCATACCATATTTTGGGAACCAAGTTGCTAACAAGGATGTCAATCTTCTCATCTTCAAAAATGGTCCTAGAGTAGCTAGAGCATTGTCGTCTTCACCTTTGCAAGAAAGTGACAAAGAATTCCCCTTGATTTTTCTTTAAGTTGCATAAGTCCAACATGGTGACAGATCTTGAAAGGTTGTATGCAAAGTGTTGAACAAATCTATGGATGAGCTCTTTAAAAGTCTTGACAGGGGGAGTTATGTTGGTGAACCATTCCATCGCTTGAACCTTAAGACTCCTTGGGAACAATCTCATGAGGTACGAGTCATCTTGATGGAATTCAAAACTCATGATATAGAATTGGCGGATATTATCATGTGGATCTCCATTACCATCATACTTGTCATATTGAGGAATTTCAACCTTTCTAGGAAAATCTTTCATACTCACACTCTTGTCAAAAGGATTAGCACAAATTGAGTCAAATGAAAATGAATTCTTGGGTGCCAACATCTTTTCCATCATACTCTTCATTTGTTTGATCTCTTCTTCTTGAGTCGGGCCCTATTTCTTAATCTTTTTGTCCACATCAAAGTTGTAAGGGACTTTGGCACCTTTGTTGATTAAACTCTCTAGGAACTTATCTTTGTTTTGCTCCAAGTATCTCTCCACATACTGTTGGAAGAGTGGTTCTTTTTGTATCTTCATGAAATCTTGGGAGTTGAGGTCAAAACTTGAGCTACCACCCCCACATTATGAACCATGGTGATCACATTGAGAAGGTTGTCTTGGGTTCCTAGGAGGTGTATGTCTCCTATAATGATCTTGTCATGAAGCCCTTCTTCCTCTAGGGCTAGGAGATCGTGAAGGTGTTCTTGAATACCTCCCACTTTGTGGAGTCTTAGGAGGGGTGGGTGGAGGAGATTTGTTTCCACCACCAACACACATGTTGTTGTATTGATCATTAAGTTGTTGAGCCAAGAGTCTATCTTTCTCTTCTTGTGCAGCTCTCCTTTCTATTTCCAATAAGGCTTGTCTTTTTTACTCTAGGAGTCTAAATTTCTTCCTTTGCAGCTTGTTCATCTAGGAAGGCTTTCTTTTCATGCTCAATTCTGTTAAGTCTTTCACTTGTGTATCTTGAAGTTGTTTGGAGTGGTGAACTCAGTCTTGAATGTTTAAACAAGTCATTGGTATATGTTGCATTCACATGAGTATCATAAGGTTCATCATCTTGATTGTCATGTTGTGATTGATCTTCTTGATAGGACTTCTTCTTTTCTCTCTCAACCCTTTGGTGTGCATCCAAATATCTAGTTGAGATAAGGGGTGAGATTGGTCGATTTTCATTAGAGGAACTGCCAAACAGAATGGTATCTCTATGCCTTTCGAATATGTTGTCAAGAATTTTATCCATTTCTTCCCTCTCTCTTCAAGTCATTGTGTAACTCATATCCATATCTGAATAAGAAGGCGCTAAGGGTGTACTCAACTCACTAGGATTACTCTTGGGATCAAACCAAACTTCTGAGGTATTCCTAGGGGATTGATCAAAGACAGGCTCTTTTTCCTTACGTTTTTGGCGAGTTTGAACTAAGGGTAATTGGTCAAAGACTACTTGAGGTCATTTTCCTTGATTTACTTGATATCTTGTCATAACCGACATGAAAGAAAAGGTACTAGGTGATAAGATGACCCTAAGAAATGTTGGTACCAAACTAGGATAGTAAAAGCACTCAATTGTCCAAAAGAGAGATGATAAGATAGAATTTTTGCAAAAGGCATAAACCAACACTGCCACAGAGGTGCCCAACAAATGGGTGAATACCCTAACATGTATGGATCAGGAGGATGATTTACCCAAGTTATATTTGATTGAATTTGATTTTGTTATGGAAGTGAATGGACAAGAGATTACTAAAACTCTCCAAGCATGTTATCAAAGAATCCAAAGGTTTACTTTCTCAACAAGGATGATTCCTAACTAACTGATTCCGAGCAAGGTCACTTGTGAAATCAAAGATTACTAGTCCAAGAGGTGAAGACACATGAACCCAAGGTGCAAACAGGCTTCCAACAGCGGGGTAAGTGACCTACTATAATCTGGATCAACCAAGGAAGACTGAAAATGACAGGAATCAGCTCATTGTTTGACAAATTGCAGGATAGGTTTGCACGAGGAAATGCAGTCTCGCGCGAAGAATTACTAGGGCTTGCGTGAAAATATGCCAGGCTTGCATGAACAAACACATGATCAGACTAAAGAAACTAGCAGGGATCACTGGCAGGACTGTGAATGAAATGTCACGTGAGGAAATGTAATCCTGCACGAGAAAATACAGGGTTCATGCGAGAAAATGCAAGCTCATGAGAGAATGTGCACAGCGCTAGGCAACAAAATAGGATTAGACTACTTGGTAACAAGTTGTAAATTTAGGAACTCATTTTTTTTTGTTCATTTTAAAAGATCTCATAAACACATCAACATATTTTTATCATTGATCAAGCACGTAAAATAAAAATCAAGGAGTTCAAGCAACAATGTCTTAAAACAATGAGCAAGGGACAAAGCAACCTTGCACATGAACAAGAATAGTGACTTAGTATGCTACTCCTTAAAGATTCTACTTGTGTATGTTCTCAAAAAAAATTTCAACCACGCACATAGTCCTAGCAAATAAAAATTTGGTTGCACTATGGTTCTTAGTAGTGGTTTGACTCTACAACTTTTGTAATCTCAAGAGGGCGAACTCCAATCCAGGCACACTAGGGTTTTGACACATTCCAATAATTTAATCAATCGGAGATGCTAAGGAGATCTGATAACCCAACAAGAAACTACACCCATGGAGATTTCTTCCACAAGGACTTTTGTATAGCGATTGTTACTACCATGGTGAAAATGGCTATTACCGCTTAAGGTTCCATCCATGTGGTTTACCCAATGAAGGGAGTGTCCACTACAATTAACCCTCTCTAACAAGGTGACTCACAAAAAAGGACCACATGGGGACTTGGTTTAGATTTAAGGATCTAAGTTTCTAGTACTACCCAAAAAGGGAGTAGAGCATAATCCTCTAGCCTCTTCACTTCACCCAAACATAGCAAGCAAGTTCATTGATAGGCTAAGATTGAAACCACCTCACCAAGGTTTGTGATGTCAACAAGAATGTCTATCGATCTCTCTAAGTGGGTCTAAGAGAGAACGTAACGATCAATGTTGAAGACTAAACCAAGTAAGACCGTGAGATAGTAACAATATCATCCCTACCTACAAGGGGTTCTATCATCAAGAAGAGCTTCGCAAGAAGCCCACTCTCTCAAGAATGCCACAAATAGTGTTCATAGGACCTATTTACTATGTGAAACATATATGCAAGAATGTGTGTCTATGTTCTTTTTAGAGCCCAAAATTGAAGGGTGATCTATGAAAGCAATAAACACTCAAGCTAGACACATGAGAGATTCATTTTATTCCCAAAATCCAAATGTTATAGAGATTCAACAAATTACCTCAAATCCAAAGCAACGCACCTTGCTACTATGTTGCCTTAGAAAACAAAATCAGGGAAATAACCACAACAATCATTAAATGTCAGAAAATAGCAAGCAAAAAGTAAAGCTACAATTTTAGGTCTCTGCTATCAAAAATTTCGCACGAGACAGTACCTTGTGTCGCGTGAGAAAGTACCAAAACCGCATGAGAAAACACATAGAGCCTGTGTGAGAAAGTACATAGGGTCATGCGGGGAAATACACAGAACCGCACGAGAAAATGCCTTTGTCACGGGTAGAAGTGCTACCGTCAGCACAACTTCACATGATACAATGAGAAATCTCATGCAAGGATCTATACCAGTGATGCACGAAAGTATGGACAATGCGCGAAAATTGTCAGAAAATTAAAATAAAATAAAATGAGGCAAGAAATGGAATATTCTGCCCCACGGTGGGTGCCAAAAAAGTGTGCTAAAATGTTGACACACTTCTACGAGTCATTAAATCCAAGATTGCTCAAGAATGAGGTCTCAAATGACGACTCATAGCTCTCTATTCATGGAGTGCAAGGTTTGTAATGGAGGCCCTTAATTTAGACCTAGTTTGTGCCCATGCAAGTACACCATAAAATGAGAGATTCAAAGAGGAAAAGTAAGAATGCTAGTCTCCATGATCATCAAGTATGCATGCAAATGAAAATGAAAACTATTCTAAATGATAACAATGCATGAAAGCAAACTAATCTATGAAAGAAAATGCTTATGCAAGATTATTCTATGAAAAGAAATATGAATCTAATCTAATATGCAAGTGCAAGATTAATCTAAATGAATTTCCATGGAAGCATGAGAGAAGAAGACAAGAAAAGAGAAGTTGCAATGTTCAAGCTCAAGTGCTCAAAGTCTTCTCCAAAATCGCTCTTCAAACTTGTAGAATAACAATATAAAAATCTAGTTGTCTTCTTACAATGAGAAGGAGAGGGCTCCTTATAAAGGATTTAGAAATAAATGGATGATCAAGATTAAGAGACAAAAAGAAATGAGCAATGGTGGAGATTAAATCTTGGTTGATCCATGTGCTCAAAATTCTCAAAAGGCAAAATCAATGGACATGGTTAAGAGACAAAAAGATGTGTGGAAGTGATTAAGAGGGAAAGGGAGATTCCACTCATCTTGGAAAGTGTGTGCATTCAAAGTGTAGACAAAAAATCTTCTTATTTTTATTTTTATTTTATTATTTATTTATTATTTTTAGCAAAGTGGTTTCCATTATTTAATTAAAAGATTTTTTATTTAATTAAAAGATATCTTTATTTAATTAAAAGGGAGCATGTTCTCTTAATTAAGTAAAACTTAGGATAAAATGATCAAACCTTAGGAAATATTTGAAATAATTGAATTAATTACGATTTGATCAAGGAAATTGATTTGAATTGAAAATATTGCAAAGCATTGATTTAGGAAATGATAAATTGAAGAATGGGGGCCCAAAGTCTAGGCGACCATTTTAGGGTGCATACAAACACAACTTGTTAGCCTTTGGAATCTGTGTTTACTCTCTCTTTCTCCATTATCCCATAGCATAACACATCTTGCTAGTTGGTTGGATCATTGTTTCATATCTCATCCTTGATGTATGTTCTTTCTCTTTTCATGTGACCACTTGTGCTCTTGGAATAACATTCTAAGAATTATATTATCAGTTGATACATTTTGATCATCAAGGTTTCTTCAACTAGTTACTTAGAGCTTTTTTTTAACATAACCCATTTTATGTGTCTTTTCATTTTTTCTTTTCTTTTTATTTTATTTTTTGTTTCCTTGCATGTGGTTGTATGAGTTAAGATCCTAAGGTTGAGGGCTTGTTCCCTTGAACTTAGTTGTATCTCATTTCTTTATAGTTTTGTTCACAATTCCTTATATCTCTTCCTCTCTATTTCTTCTACTTTATCATGAGTATGTGTGTAGACTCATATTCCTTCTAAAATAGGGGCTAAATGTAGCATTACAAATTGTAGCCTTATACAATGTACACCAGATTTTGTGCCCTTTCCTTAGTGTGTGGTGTCCTAGCTCTTATCCAAACCTATTTTTGGCTAAAATACTAAAAATATAATGGCATATACTTGTTTGGTGATCCAAATTTCTATTTCGAACTAAGTGCACCTAATTGCCAATTTTCTACCTCTATTTTGGTAGGTTAAGAGTACTTGGGGTACCCTTAACCCACCAAATTGGACCCAAATTCAAATACATCAATGTTAACTTCCTGCTTGTTATTCTTCAATCCTAGTATCTAAATATGATCATTGGAAGTCAACTTAATTCAATAAATATCTTGAGAACCTTGTATATAAGAGCATTCTTTATATTCATTTCCACATCAACCAATTTTCATTCAACATCAAGCACAAGCATTCAAGTTCAAACATTCAAGGCGACATTTCATCTCACCATATCCTCAAGCATTCTCCAGATTTAATCATTGTGAAAAGTTACAACAATAATCATGCAAGCATGTCTTTATGATTGATCTCCTTAACATCATGTCACGTGTTATTGTATCAACACATGTGATCACATTTAAAGAGTGTTGCATCAAGAAGTCTAAGATATAAGATTCAACATTTTGCTTCAGAGTTTCCATTTCATTACATTTCAATTCAATTTCAAGGTTAATTCCACAATTAGGTTTTTGACCTAGACAAACACCCATCATCCCAACAATTTATTTTCTTTGTGTGTGCAAGCAACGTAATCTAAGGAGACACAGATTTGGAATCATAATGATTAGACAGATACCTATAGGCTGAGATTTTATAGATCCAAAAAAGATAGATTTGTTTTCATATCATAAAAGTAATAGAGTAGAGAATATTATTATAACAAATTAGTTCCAAGTCCTTGATATGTGTGATGATGAAATTAAGTTAAGATCAAATTTACTCAACTAACTTTGAAATTGCACTTAGACCAAGTAACACATCAAGCAATCTTTTAGTTTTATCTTAACTAAAACTATCTAAACATTAAATGATAGATATAATCAACTATGACTATTCAAAATGTTGATGAATCAAAAAATGTGATCCAAAACATTGATTCCAAAAAATTAAACACAATTAAATCAAAAAATGTTGTTAAAAACATTATAAAGTATAGAAATCTAAATCTTTAATAATAATTTGAAAGCTCAAGTTTTGTTTACATATCATAAAATAAACAAATTAGTTGCAAGCCCTTGATATGTGGGATGATCACACACACACACACACACACACACACACACACAACTTTCAACCAATGACATATGTTCTTATATCTACTTCAAATTATGTGCACCTTCCCCCTCTCCTCTCGTTTATCTTGTTTGAGTCTACAATGCATTCATTCTACTCCTTAGCTCTCTCATATCTTAATGATGGATCACAAAGTATGACCGGAAATATCGATGCTAAAAATTTAGACAATTAAAACTAGGAACGATTCATGACTAGTGTTATGGACTATGGAAATCTAATGTCTTTAATCAAATTATCTACCCAACTAACCTTGAAATTACACTTAGACAACTAACACATCAAGCATTCTTCTAATCTAATCTTAACAAAACTTATCAAAACATTGCAATAATAGATATATTCAACTATAACTATTCAAAATGTTGATGAATCAAAAACATTGCTTCTATAAATGTAACCACACTTAAATAAAAAAACATCATTAAAGAACATTCTAAACTCTCAAAAACTGAATCTTTAATAATCAATATTTACACAAATCTATATAAAAGTAAGCCCAAATCCAAGAACAGAAGTCCAAGGGGTGCTTCTCACCATTACCCACATAATGGTGAAGAGGAATGTTCCATCACTAATTTCTCTTATCCACACCACCAATTGTACATTGATTGACATATGTCAATACAGAATAGAATAGGATGAGGTACATACGCATGCAAGATATATTGGGATTCTTCATTCAGTGAAAAATGGTGAGCTGAATTTATATTCAAAGTTAACTCAGTCTTACAAACTACCAAAGTACCAAAGTAGAACACATATCAAAGTACCAAACTGGAACACATTCCTAGGTTTCAAAGTTAACTCATTCTTGCAAAGTACCAAAGTAATTCTTGCAAAGTACCAAAGTAGAACAAATTTCTAGGCTTTTTCTCTACAATTGGTGGTACCAACCAAGAAAGTCCAAACATTAGTCTTGCTCTAATAGGGGGGCAGGCATCGTGTAAATGCTTTCTCTCTTACCAAACTGCCTTCCAATTAGAGGAGGACTAATATTATAGCTTTTCAGTTGCCGTGTTTAAACAATCGAGAAAAATGATTAACTTATATAGTAAGTGAACGTGAAAGATCAGGCCAGATATGCGTTGGGTAGCCAAACTCCAAAGCATTTATAACAAATTTTATGTTTTAGAATTCCAATAATACGGATTACCGAGTCCTTTTAAAATATAAAATTCCAACAGTCTTGGACTCACCTATCGCCACGTGTCTAAACCCTCCAATACCCACAAAAGTTTTGATGATTGTTAGGGCAGACTTTGAAACAAGATGTGGTCCCCTAAAAGTCTCAACCAAAAGATAACGCCATCCCCATTAAGAATTTTAGTATATGTGGCAGCAAGTTTGAGAGTTGTAACTTTTTGCTTGGAGTGTTTCACTATTTCTAGCAAACTCAATGATAAGACAATTTGTTTTGAGGATGTTCCATCCGTACTTAGGTGTTGGCTTTTAAAGTGGCATCTAAAGCCATGTAAAATATCTCCATAATGATATAGGTGTTTGCCTTCAAAGTAGCATCTTAAGTCAGATAAAATGTCTTCTATTCAATTAAATAATGAGTGATATATGTGTTTGTCTTTAAAGTAGTATTTAAAGTCATATAAAATGTCTCCTTTCAATCAAGTAATGAATCATAGATTAGAAGAAGTGACAAAAATAATGTTCCTCATTCAATCAAATAATGAATGACATAGGTGTTTGTCTTTAAAGTATCATCTTAAGTCATATAAATGTCGCCTTTCAATCAAGTAGTGAATCATAGATTTGAGGAAGTGACAAATGAAATGATATGTCACATGTACTCCTACCAAGAGGCAAAAGAAGGCACCATGCAAGTGGTGTTGTTGGTTTATTTGGAGGTGGGAAGATAAGAGCAAGCACTTCAAAAATGAAAAGTGCTCTCTAGATCTTATTTTCAATTGTTTTGTGTTGCCTTAAAAGTAGCATCTAAAGCCATATAAAATGCCCTCATTCAATCAAATAATGAATGACATAGGTGTTGGCCTTTAAAGTTGCATTTTTAAAAGTCATATAAAATTTCTTCATTTAATCAAATAATGAAGGGCATATGTGTTTGCCTTTAAAGGAGCAACTAAAGTCATATAAAATGTCCCCATTCAACCAAATAATGAGTAACATAGGTGTTTGCTTTTTAAATTGGCATATAAAGCCATATAAAATGCCCCTATTCAATCAAACAATGAATGATAGATTAGAGGAAGTGGCAAATGAAATGATGTGTCACCTCTACTCCTACCAAGAGGCAAAAGAAGACATCATGCAACTTTGTTGTTGGTTTATCATGAGAGACAAGAAGACAAGAATCCTAACAAGCACTTCAAGAACGAAAAGTGTTCTTTTGCAAAAAATTAGTTCTTGTTTTCAATTGTTTTTTTGGATGTTCTAAAGTGTATTCTTTTAGTTTGTGATTTTGATTTATTTTGCATTTTTATTTATTTCTAGATTTAATCTTATATTTGGAAACGTTGTCTTTTTTTCCATTCAAAATATATCTAGATTTCATAATAGCAATTTATATGTCAAGTTTAAGAATGCAAATGTGATTTTGACCCAATTCAAGGTTACAGTTGCTACCTTGACTTAGTTTGTCCAGGTTTAAAATTAATTATGGCCCAAGACATACCCAACCTAATATTATCATTACTTGACAATTCTCATGTCTAAAAAGTTTAAAAATTATACACCTAGGATTTGTATAAATAGACATCACTCCTAGATCATTCCATCATTTATCATTAGGGTAGGTGCTCTATGCCCATCATTATAAAGGATAGTTGAATGATCACCACTTGTTTGTCTTAGATATCTCGATTACATCAACAAATTTCAAAACCCTAATTCTTGCACAAGGTCACTTCAACATCCAAAACACTTCATTACAGCAAGTCTTTTGCATTCCATATTGTAGTATTGTATCATTACCAACCATTTCTACATTTTCTAGTTTATATGTCTTCAATTTTTATACAAAACCATTGAATCAATAAAGAAGGTTGACTAAGGTGTAATGTTAATGCAATATATTATCTTATACATTAACTTAGTATCCTAGGTTTATTATGCATACTAGTATAAGCATGCTTAGGTAGGCTTCTACTTAGAATGTAACACCAAAGGGAGGCAACTTGCAAGTGACTATTTCCAATCAAGATTTCTCATCCAGTAGCACTTCTTATAAATATTACACAATTTTGCATTTGAACCAATATTAATATTCTAATCTTACATTTTGGTAATATATTACTACCTTGTTATCTTATAATATATGCTTGTCAAACTTTTTGGTTCAAGATTGAATAGGAAGTTCAAAGCTACAACTTCTTCATCAATGCCATAAATGTGAGGATCAAGGTAGCATGTGCAACTTGATGTAGGCTAATGAATAAGTTTATGTTTCAATGAATATAGTTATTGCAATCTATTAATTATAGAACTATCCTAATACTTTGAGTGTCAATTCTTTGTCATAATCAAATCAATCTCCTCTTTGGCTTCAAGGTACTTTTTATATTATTTAGTTTACTTATATTTCAAATATGATAAAATCTATGTTTCAAAAGTCAACACACACACACACACACACACATAGATACAAATACATATACATGTGTGTGTGTGTGTGTGTGTGTGTGTGTGTCTATATATATGTATGCATATGTATATGTATATGTGCACATATACACATGTATAGGTATATGTATATGTATACATATACAAATGCATATACATCTATATATATATTCTTGTATGTGTGTGTATATATACATGTGTATACATATACACGTGTGTGTGTGTGTGTGTGTGTGTGTGTGTGTTGTAAGGTAAGAAATAGGGTTCACTAGAATGTTTAGACAAATTAGGAAACTTAGGCCTATTTTCTTCTCTCTGATTGGAAGGAAGATGATCCACTAGGTTTAAGAAGGCTCAAGTTCTAAGTGGATGTCATGATCCTTCGTTGTAAGTGTAAAGTTGTGATTTCAAAATGTAAATGCAAGATCTAGGGATAGGTAAGTGTTGTCACCAAATAATGCACCCTTGCTAAGTAAGACTCAACTTATCGATGAAACATGGGAACATCTCCAGGTTGTGGGTATCCTATAATGAAGATGAACCTCCAAAGAAGGTCAGCTTCCTACTTGTGGTACTCACCTAATCTACAAATTTCTAGGAAAAGGGTAGAAGGAAGTGCTTTGAAATGAAATAATATTTTTCATATAGGTGATGCACCAAATTTGAAAACTTCAAGATCCCTAATAGCTTCTATGGCTCACAATCTAACTCAATATATTTTTAGCCTTGTTCACAACTTGATTCAATCTACAAAATGCATGAATTTTTGTATGAAGGCTTTGATTTTCAATGTTTTTTTGAAGGAAATAAATATTTCACAGCTTTAACTTGCTGAAAATTATCAAAACAACACATAAAATTAACAATATTGATGAGATTTCTTGTTTCTACGTTTGCTGAAAGAAAGAGGCATAAAGAATTCAATAAAAATCACAATATTTGTCCAAAAATCAAGCATACAATAAGAGACAAGATAAAATGGAAGGAACTTTTTTCTTTATTGATTTGAAAGGAGTACTTTGTTGTTACAAATCTTGAAAAAGCTACTCTTAACTAAAAAAATTTGAGTTCAATACAATTTTTTCTGCTTGTTGATGCCAATAAAAAAATATTAAGAAGAAAAAAAGGTATTACAAAAGCCTTATAAAAAATATTTCTACAACTCCAAAGATTACTAAGAAGTGAATTGGACTTGAACTAAACTGGTCTCCTTGAAAATAAGTTTGAACTGGTGGTCCCCTTACTTTGATTTCTCCTTCAATCTTCATTAAATATCTTCATGGGTTGGGAAAATGAGAAAAGCCCCAAAATCAAGGGTCAAAATTGATGTGAACTTGATGGTTATAGACTCAAGACTTCCCTTAAGTCGTGCCCAGTCCATCTGGAGTCTCCAATTGATGTAAAATTGCTCCAAATTCCCCCTTTGGTTCCTTGAACTTCACCTTGATTGTCTTTTGACTGTTGCATTATGAACTCAAGGTTCTTATACACACCTATGTAATTCCTTTTTTAATCTTTAACAGTAAAATCTCTTCTCACTACCTCTTTCTACATCAAATATGTGATTTCCTTATTGGAATCTCGTTGTTTATTCCTTTAAAACACCATTCCTTGCTTTAGATATGCTCTTCTCTTAATTTGGCAACTATTTTGATGTAACCAGATTCCTTTAAGCATGAATAAAACATAAGAGAAAGAAAAAAAATTAGTAAATTTCCAAAACCCCAATTCTTCTCCATTATTCTCCAAAACTACTTTTCCATTACAAAGAGAAAAACACCAATTTAACTACAATCTGAAAATTACCCCTTTTTGGCATATTTTCCAAAATTTAATTTTTTTGCCATGTTTGGTAATTTTCCAAAAAAATCCTAAGAATGTAGACTTTTCCCTAAAAATTCATAAAACGAAGGTGAGATGAATTTGTTAGAGTAATAAAGTGTTTACTGATTAATTGAATCATATTGATTTAATTATTCAGTCACTTATTACCTCTTTCTACTTAAGCTAAACTTTAGGCATATGATAATTAATTACTTTATTAATTATTATTATGCAACCTAGGGTTTTACCTTTTTAGATTTTCTGATCTCCTTTTATAAGGATTGATCTCATAACACTTTGTAACCTTTTTTGACATTTCATTATTGATTGCAACTTTTGTTTTTGCACATCAAGGATTTCTCCTCTCTCGTGGATCAATGCGTTCAAGCCTCCATAGCTATTTTCTTCTCTCTCTTTTTGTGGCAAGTGTTTGCATCTAGGTGTTCTTGGGAGCTGTGAGTTGTTTTTCATCAACTCCAACATGGTATTAGAGCTTCAAATCTGCTTGCCCCTGTCCTCTTTCTGAGAGATTCAGCCATGTTCATCAGATCTGCATTTTTAGAGAGGGTTTCTTGTCAGATCTAGGGGGGACCTTATTTTCTGGTCATCTTGGCTTCAAACGGACCTCACGGTTGCATTCAGAGCATCCAAGAACCCCAAGATCCATATAAAGTTTGTCCAATTTGGACAAAGTTGGAATCTATGAGAAAAAAAAAATTGCAATCGACCCCAGCATGGATCCTGAGGTGATCACTATTTTTTGGAGCACTTCTGGCCCAAACGAACCTCACGGTTGTGTATGGAAGGCCCAAGATAGTCAAAAATTATATAAGACTTGTCAATTTTCGACAAGTTGGCCCCTAAGGCAAA